>OMNV01026236.1:0-43460 GCA_900303265.1 Brotula barbata | reverse complement strand
CAAAAGAACACACACATACACACACACACCAGCACAGACACAAACACACGCAAGGCTGTAACCGGCAGGCAATGTGCACACACAGATTCACAAGCAGACAAGTATATGCACGTTCTTAGACACATGCAGACAAATATGCAGATGAATGCACACACGCACACACACGCACACACACACACCACTGCCCCCCAAAATCTCATCCATAAACACGACCAACCAGCCAGCCATCCCTTGCAGACCCCCACCCATCATCCCTTCTTCCCGTCCCACACCCTTCACCCATCACCCCCTGCTCCCCTCCCCAGCACCCTTTCCAGACAGACACCCAGTCCTTTGTCCACACCTCCCTTAGCAGACACAGACACACGCACACAAAACATATTTTCGAATAACAGATGAACATGTGTTGTCCAAAACACAAAGACCAGAATAAACGTACTCTCTCTCTCTCTCTCTCTCTCTTGCTCGCTCGCTCGTTCGCAACCACCATGTCCCAAAACAGTTCTTGATGGTTATTTTAAAATTTGTAAGTGGCCCATTCACACTAAATCACAGCACGGGGAAATGGTCGTGGTCATGTGTACACTTGAAGCAGCACTCCCCCTCGTGCACACAGTGGAATAACTCTTGAGTTATTTCCTGATGAAGTAATATAGCTGTTTTAAGTGTTTCAGCCTCTGCTTTAGCCGGGGTTTCCTTGTGTCATGAAAGCCTTTTGACAAAACTCCAGAGAACTGTTTACCGTCTGCTCCCATGTATCGATTAACAGAGCGAACTATAAACCATCAATCTTATACCGACGTGGTTATGATGCAACCGATTCATTCTCGCCAATATCACTGCATGATTCCCTTTTCTAATAGGAAGTCAAGAAGTGTGTTTTTAACATCCAGTGTCACTTGTGCAACTCCAGTACAAGGAAGTGGGGGGTGAATGTGACAGAGTGAGGCAAACACACACACGGGCTTTGACTGACTTTCACTGGCTGTTGCTAAGGAAGATTGTGGCCGACTTCATCGTTATATTGTGACTATTTCAGGATTGATAAATAGACCAGTAAAGACGTTGGAGTGATTTCATGGTAAGAAAAAAGATTTTAAAAAACACGGCAGAACAAGGAATGTAAAATTTACAGTGACTCTGCAAGTGCACAAAGGTTCGTCCTCATTTGAAAACTGTAGGAGGGTTAAGGAAGGTGTGACAACTGCTATCCCACCTGATCTTATCCTCCTCCGTGCGTGTCTGCTGGCCAACCAGTAGGAGTAGAGTGTGCAAGCCGGGGAGCATCACAAAGGACAATTCCAACCAGCATTTGACTCCAAAAAGTTCTAAATTTAGGCTTGATAATAACACATTACATCGTGAGAGAGAGAGAGAGAAAAGTTGTGATTTGAAAGCTGATGAAAATGATGATCTGGATGTCTGGAGCTTAGTCCTGATGGAGTGATGGATGGTGGTGGAGGAGGTCAGAGAGGTGAGGGGGCCAGGTTGGTGATAGCTTGGCTGTGGGAGTTTAGGCCAATGATGATTATTTCGGCTTTGTAACGGTTGAGTTTCACATCCATGTTTGTGAGGAAGGTGGTGAGGGTGAAATGTGTGGTTGAGATGATTGTCTTGGTGGAGAGGTAGAGCTGAGTGTCATCTGCATACCAGTGAAACCGGAGGCCATGTCAGCGTAGGATCTGTCTGAGTGGGAGGACGTAAAGAACGAATAGTAGGGAACCCAGTACAGAGCCCTGGGGGACACCGAGGGCGACAGGGGCAGTGGAGGATTTTCAGTTGTTGATGCACATGACTTTGTGTCTGTTAGAGAGATATAATTTAATGATGAAGAATAAGAATAATTAAGAATAAATCAACAAAAGTAGAAACATATCAGTAAATTTCGTCGAAAACTTGGTTCGAGTTTGGTCCGCACTTAGTCCAAAAATTTTTTACAATATTACTATGGACCGTACTTGACAAGGATGGTAGTGTGATAAGAGGTGTTAGATGCGTGGAAATCTGTTATCTGTCTCTGCAATGTCCAAGGAATAAACACAAACATACAAATAAAAAGAACCAATAAAATTAATCTTGCAGAATCTGAAGAGAGTGAATCTGCAGAGCAATGACTGCAGGGAAAAAACTGGACAACCAAATATTTATTTTAACTTTGTCCTTCGGCATTCATGGTGGATTATGAGCCAAACCTAACCAGAAAGAAAAGTGATTCACTTCCAAGCTCTTTTAGCCAAAACCGCTCGAACAAACAAATGCAGGGAAAGTGAAATGGAGTGAACGTTTTCTGGAAACAACACAATGTGGAAAACCTGAGGGTGCGAGCAGCTACTGCAGGCTTCAGGAACATTACAGTAAATAAAATGGAAAATTGGAGAAATCTGAAGTGAATCTGGTCTAATCCAGTTAGGACTCATCCAGTCTAACCATAATGTTTATGGCTACATGTTTATGGTTACAAGTTCATGTTTAGGTGCCAGATCAATCTTCAATCAAACTGTTGTTAAGGCGGCAATAAATCGTATATGTACACATATATTATGTGATTCTAAACGGATTTATTCAGACATGTACACATTTCAGCCTGTGTAAGCGTTCTCTTCATGTTCATACTGCGATTACGCAACGTACCATGTACACTTGGAAAACAGCAGAATGTTAATAATTCTATCTATGTACGCGTCTTTCTTGCATTTCTGCCTTAATTGCAGCACAGACAAATAATCCATCTATTGACTGCAGGAACAGTAGATGCAGTGTCTACTCAGAGGCTAGAGTCCAGAACAGGCTGGTCCAGCTGGTTCAAGTTCAGACAAATCAAAACCAGCACCATCCAGACAAGTTCAATCTAGACCAACACAACAACTCTGGTCTACTACAGAGTCCAGCAGTCTGCCTGGACTGATTCAGTCAGCTCCAGGAAGTCTGTCCTACATCCCTCCGAGGCAACCTAGGCTGGCACACTGACACATCAGAGATGCAGTCCCAGAAAATACAAAGAAACAGAATACAAACACAAACACCTGAACTCACAAACACACACGCACACACATTCGATCGTAACAGACCAGAGGGATGCATTTGCTGTCCTCCGCATTAATTATTGAACAGAAAAATCCATTGCCAGCCAAGAGCCATGAAAACTGGTCAAAACCACACACACTCACACACACACATACACACTCAGTATTTTGAAATCTGTGTATGATGTCTGTATTTGCTGTATATCTGCTGAACATAAGAAGTCTTAGTGTTTGAATATGCAGCATTTTTCATTTTCTTCTCTTCTCCAGATGTAATTAATGAGGATATGAACGAATCAAAACAACATCATAAAATACAAACTTCCAGTACTTCCAGTACTACTTTATTCTCCTGTACTCTCGGTTCAGTATAATGTCTGTTTCTGCCCTAATGATGCAGCAATGCAGCATAAAGCAGGATAACGCCACAGACTTTACTCGCATAGCAACCCAAACTCTTCCAGCTGTACGTACGTACGTACGTACATACTTATGCATGCGTACATGACCAGCTGGATGCAGAATGAAACGCTGTGTGAATCTGCACATGCCGCTCGCTACGACGCAAAGCTCAAATTACGGTCTTACACACATCATCATTCAGTTAGAGACCCAAACAGTAATCTCACCAAATACTACTTTGCACCATTGACACAGATATCAGCTACTTGACAGGCTGCCAAGCTGACACAGCACCGTATAACAAAGTTTATAATCATTAGGTCATAATCATACGGTGGCTGTGAGCCAAATGTCTCAATATCCCATCTGCTCCCTCTTCCATTTAACATTTGACATGGCTGCATATAATGCTATACAAATAGACAGACTACACATGATACTAAATATAACTCGTACATTTTACACGATGGAAGCGAATGTTTGAACCTATTATGGTAAAAGATTTTAAATCAGAAAAACCAACAGCCCACTGGTTTCAATTTGACATTCAAATCTACGGCAAGCCATCAGGTTTGACAGTGTCTGTTGGCGATCACAGACACTCACTGGTGACGTTTACGTTCACACTAAACTCCCATTTTTGTCTGTAATAAGATGAATTAACAGGATTCCGCAGTTGGATGAATGTACGCATAGTGTTGCAAAATATGAACATGAGGAGAGTCAAGCACATGTGGATTGCAGAGGCAGCTCACTCATTCACACTCATATAACATAACATTTACACTCCTAAGTGGGTCTATTCACACCTGCATCATCTAGATCTGTACATTAACCACACACCGATTTTGATCTCATCTGTATTAACGTATCGCGTCAATCTGAAAATTCCAGATCACAGTCATGATGATTCAGACCTTCCAGCTTGGACCACACACCAAACCAGTTACTGCATCACATTTACCATCATCTTTTCATAGCCGTGATGAAAACTTTTTAATATAAAAACAATTGTCCAGCTGCTGTGAATGATGCTGATCCTTCAAAAAAACGTGAATATTTGTGCAGAAAAAGCTTTGCATGGGCAATGTTGAAGTTTCCACCATTACACAAGGCACTGAGCAGTATATTCTCACTGTCTCACACACACACACAGAGTGAGGAAGAAGAGTGTGTGGGAGGGGGTATTCCATTAGAGAAACACAATGAGACGCGGACTCCACTACAGGTAACGGAGCAATGAGTCACTGTGCAAAGGGAGGTAACATGATCGCATGTACAGTATGACACCAACATCCTGGGCACGGCTCCACTAATATGTGTGCGTTTAGTTCAGTTTACGTACAAAGTGTTCAAAGGAGGCTTCCTCTCTCTCTCTCTCTCTGTGTGTATGTATCTGTCTATCCATACTCTGAGTGTGGGGTCATTCATTATTAATGCTCTTTATTTCTATTGGCTATGTTTAAGAGGCCGGCTCTGCAAACATTGCTCTTCTGACATGTGATCACCTAGCATGTGTGTGTGTGTGCGTGCATGTGTGTACACTATACTGTATGAGCTTCTGGTCTGGGGACATGTTTGGTCTTGTCTCTCCAAGACCTCTAAATTCAGCACAATGCTTCTTCTGACAGTCACCCCTGATACCACATAAGGGAACATTGTAAGTGTATTGTCAGGCGTACACATAAGTAAACAGCTTGTATTATGTTGAAATAGGTCACGTAATTAATTATACGGCCGGTCTTGGAATTAAAACAGCTGCTCCGAAAACTAACAAGGGCAGTTTGATCCGTTTTATTTTTTGATCATTAATCGTGACAGAATGAGATGAATAATGAAATCAAAAAATTTAATCATTTATCATACAAAGTCAAAAATAAAATGTATTAAAGTCTCTGTCTAATAATGCAGAGTGTGTCAGAAACACGAGGTCTCTCTCCTACACACACGCACACATACACACACTCGAAGCAAATACTGGTACGACAGAGACAGAGAAGGAACGAAGCGAGAAAAGTTGCCTCTTGCGTGAATAATGAAAAACAGGTCAGTGCCTAAAGGGGCGGGGAGATGGAATAAACTGCGCTTGAAGTAAGGCTGCACACACTCACATACCTATACGCACACACACACACCAGACATCATAACCATTATTGTGACAGTGGATTGATGAGTGAACAAAGAAGCCTAATATCTCATCCTGCCAATTTGCCACCTCCGCTGCACAAACTACTTGAATTTGCATTCATTCTTAAAATCACAATACTCAGATGGTCCTGGAGTGATGTAGACCTATTGTCTACGTTAACTAGAAAATGTTGCAGGCCCAGGGCGCGCGTGCCAAAGTTTTAGCTATTGAATTGTCGTGCGACGTGTCATTTTGGGCTCTGTATTTCCATGAAAATGACTTAAAACAAAGAGATCACAAGGTGAAGATGAAATTCATACAGTTCCAAGACCTGGTGGGGGGGTCTCGTTGGCCTGGTGGCCAACAGAAACAGAGAGTTGGAGGTTCAACTTCCACAGATATCCCTGCTTAAAGGAGAAATTAGAGGGAATACCTGTTCCCTCTTGGTGGTGATGCTATCATCACAGCTATTCTCCCACCCCAGTCTATTTATAGTACACAGGGCTCTCTGTCCCTCTTTCAGTCTCCGTCAGATTCTCCAAACTGAATGCCAAATTCATAAAAAGAAGATGGCCAGAAAAAACAAAACAAAAACAGAACCAACAGTTAGTGGGTTTTAAACTGGACCAAATACAGCACCTGACCCTGATAGCACATGGATGTCACACACGTTTTTCATTACAATTGCAGACGTTTGTATTGAGCTTTATGTAGCCCTTGTTTTCACCAAACAGTTGGTATCAGTTAAGAATAGAAAACTACAGAGCAATTCATTTAATCCCAGGTGAGTCCAAATTTGAGCGCCATAGTATAAGGAAATGTCTCCAGTGCTGCATTTCAGAACGTTCCCAGGTTGTTGTCCTTTGTTTGCCACTAACCAAATCATGTCGTAACCCATTCGTCCAATTTAACCCAACTAAATTTGGTTTGTTAGAAATGGGAATTTGGAAAATGAGATTAGATGTAGAGGCCTTGGTGTTTTAGTGAACTGCATGCAAATTTGGGCCCTGCGTGACTGCTGAGACTTGATTCTTAACTGTTTCATGCCAGTGTCCAGTGAATCCTGCATGGCTGCTGATGGCCCACAGTATCTGAGCCCCAGATTGGGAACCAGACAACCATGGCACCTTAATCTGGATTATCTGATAAATTGGGAGCCTAACTGCTTCTTTGATCCTTCATAAATGAATGTCCAACTATTTGACGGCAACCAATGCATCCATTATTCTTCGCATAAAGTTCACAAGAAAGTTATGAACATCACAGGAAGTGAATCATTATGCAAACACCCACGCAATGATATTATATCACAAGTATTGTTATATGGTCACTGAACTCATCACTGGTTATGACACACAGCATCATCATGTTGCTTATATGATTTCAGGAGTGACTCTTACAATAGAAGATGAAAATTTACAATTAAATACTACAAAGTGACCATAACCCATTATTTGGCCATCCAAGAGCCTCTTTGGAGTCCAAGTCCAGCGCAAAATAAGAAAGCCATAGATCCACAAAATTTACATTTAGAGCAGAAACTCACAATCCTAATGATTGCGTTGATCAATTCATTCATGCTGAGCCAAGCCATACGTACAACCTGCGTAGCTGTTTATCTGATGGTATCGTCAATTATTAATGGGTTATTAATGTGAAACGGCTCATTAGATTTATTCAAAGCCTTTAAATAACCCAGCGTTCTTTGACTTGGAGTGCAATCGACTACCAATTGATTTATCATCGTAAGGGTTAAACAATCACAGGTGTTTCCCCATTTTTAATCCATCCAACAATTTCCCTTTCTGCTGTGCGTTGCAGCCGCATGGAGTCGCTGGCGTGACTACGGTTTCTCATGGGAGGGGAGGTGACCAGAGTTTTCAAATGTGTGTGTATGTGTGTGTATCAAATATTCACGCGTGCAACGAAGATGTTGCCGCGTGTACGTGCGCACAAAATCTCACACTGCCACCTCACTTTACGCAAGACGCGCTTAGTTGCCCAAGTGTAGTGGAGCAAAAGAAAGGGTGTGCGTGATTCAGTGTGTGCGTATACTACGTGTATGAGTCAGTAAATGTGTGTGTCAGAGAGCGAGAGAGACAGAGAGAGGGAGTTTGTCTCGTTTCTCTGTGTGTGCGTGCGTGCTTGTGTGAGCGTTTGTGTGTGTGTGTGCGTGTTTGTGTGTGAGCGTGTGTGTCTGTGTGTGTGTGTGTGTGTGTGTGTGTGTGCTAGTTATATAATGCAGACAGCAGCAGCAGGAACAGCGGCTAACGCGCTCTGTTCTCCCCGGAGAGAGAGAGGACACCGGGTCCAGTTTATCTAACCCCAACAGCTTCTGTTCCCTCCTGCGTGGAAATGTTCTCACATTGAACTCCATGACAAATTACAGCATATTATTGCACTTCATGCTCACACGATAGTGTTTATAAACTTCTTATCACATTCGGCATAAGAATAAGACAGCAGACAAAACATGTGTTGGTAAAACCTCAACTTTTACAGTTGGTTCATAATGTTCCCTACAGCCGTCCCACTGTATCTGTGAGCAGCTGAAGAATGCCGGTATAACGGGAACAGTTTCCAAAATGCGTGGTTTTATTCAGAAAGTGGTTTTATTTTATAGCTGAATTAAAGAATAGATTCATATCAAACCATTACAACATATGAACACCTGTTCTGAAGCGAATCAGCATCTACAATGAGCGTCTCACGGATAAACAAGGGAATTTTAAATGGAGTTTGGCGGCACACTGGACGGAGCATCCACGCTGCGCCTTTGCCCCTTTACGCGTTGACTAAACGCATACAAGTCAGGACGGCCTGTCCATTCACTCCAATGATGATACTGTGGGTACTTTGCCACGCACGCGTACACACACACACGTACATACAGACAAAAATACAGGGGAACACAGCCTGCAAAAATAACACCAGAAACCAATTCGTTCAGAGTTGTGGATGCAGTTTGGCACTCACCCCGTATGGCAGATCCGTCCAGCACAGTACCAAAGTAGAAAAATACAAATATTTTTTTAGTCAAAATATTTTGTTTTATTGCCGTAAAAAAGCTCTCTTCGACACTGACGGGAACCCCAAAACCTGCGGGATCACAGCTTCTGTCCAACGTCTCCAATGTCACGGATCCGAGCCAATGCGAAGTCATGTAAGAACAGCTAGTTTCTGATGCGTTTTTGTATCAGAGGAAAAGTAGTAAATACCATTCACGGCCCTGCTGGCAGGTGGCCAATGGCAAATCAAACCTCAATTCAGCCTCAGGATTTACAATCTTTAAATAACAGTTCGTTTTAGCTTTTAGATTATAACAGATTAATCTCAGAGCCAATGTCAGATTTCATGTTATATATACAAGTGCAACGATTTTGTTTGGACCTGTAAAGCCCTTTCAGACATTATATGTGCTATAGGGCTTTACAGGTACAGTTGACTTGGCTTGAGATCAGAAATGTTAGTTTGAAATAAAAAAAAGTTAGAGCAATAAAGTACTCATTGCTCAAACTTTCATCCATAATTTTGAGTAATCATTAGGGAAACACCATCAGATCTACTAAAGTTTGGGGAAACCTTAAATCCAATCTCATACTACATATCTGATCTGACAAAATCAACCAACCAAACTTTTACTCAAAATGCATTCATAGATGTTTCTAAAATGGATACACTTTCCAAATTCCGTCAAATGCTTACATGTCTTATTCATGTAAGTAGGCAGATTTTACAGTTTTAGGCTGACATAAAATTATTTGCACCAAATGATCATTAAGGTGCATTTTAAAAAAATCTGCATCTGTTTTTTAAAAACGTCACTTTAACAGCCACAGCAGCGATGAAAGTGGTACTTTTTCCCACGGAAAGTGAATGCATCATCAGGTTGCGTGCGTGCGTGCGTGTGTGTGTGTGTGAGTGAGTGTGTGTGAGACAGACAGCTCGTGCGGTGAGTTACCGTGAGTCACAGTGTCGTGTCCCGCCCACAGAGTGTTGGCGGCCAATCACGCTCGGGCAGGAGTGCGCACACGGGTGGAGGAGTCACGCTCGGTCTCTTAGTTTAAAGGGACGCAGACGGGATCGTTTCCGCCTGAACATGAAAGGAGAATGGGAGGGGCCGAGCACGGATGTGACTTTTTTTTTGTATTATTCAGACGCGTAAACACTAAGGACAAATTACATTTCACAGTCATATTTTACCTTCTGTTTTTAATTCATCTATTAAACTATTTATCATAAAAAAAGAAACCGACGATTCGTTATATATAATAACAAAAATAATGATGATGATGATAATTATGATTTTTTTTTATATTTTCTTCCTCGCCTACTGTAACACTGCTCTGCTCGTCTTCTTTTCAGTCAGCTCCGTCTGGATGAATGCACGCACACACACATTCGCCCCTGCACCTGCTTCTTCCCACGATCCCTTCACATCTCATTGAGCAGAAATTACCAATACTTCTTTTTAATGGAGGTCCGGCTCACCAGTGATCTACATTGCCCTCTACTGGTGACAAGATGAAATTACAATAAGGTTGGAGCTCAACTCCATCTATCCATTATCTATACCGCTTATCCATTTCAGGATCAACTCGACCAACCCAAACTGTCTGGAACAGCTCTGTTCCACTTCCTGTCTCATTTAAAGCAGGGTTGTTTGTTTGTACACATATACAGTATAATCTTGTTTTGATTGGGTCGGTGTGGTGGTTTTTGTTTTGTTCCTAAATTCCTTCTTAGCCATCATAACAGATAGTAACACCAGGTTCATGAATTCAAACCCATCAACCAACTACAAAACATTGACATTATTGCATCATTCTCATCATCCTCATCATCATCAATATGACCATCAAACACTTAAACAGGAAATTTCCACATTTACTGAGCAGACGATTTTACCTCCATCTGTCGGAATGAATGGTAAAGTACATGAGTACTGAGTTGTGACCCCTCGGTGGACAGTTCCATCATTTTACGCAGGCACGCAAAATACATACATGAATTCTGGATTCATTTTAGACCACTTCAAATAATAAAAGGACGTTCGAAGTCCTCTATATCTCACAGGCCTACCAATCACTGCTGCGTAACTCCGTGCGTAAAATGGTTCGTTCCACGTGCGTCCCACGGGCATATAAGCTCCTCAAAGCTCTTTAAGTCCGTCACTGTCCTCTGTCTGATTTACAGCAAACATGAGCTACGCAGAGCGCTACACCTCGTCCTCCTACAGAAAGATTTTTGGGGATTCCCCGAGGTTTCCCCTCTCCTCCTCCCGTATGAGCAACACCTCAACTCGGAGCTCCCCGGGTTTCGGGTCCCTGGTTGCGTCCCGTGGCAGCGCTTCCTCTGCGGACCTATTGAGACGGCCTGGCCGCTCGTCAGTATCTTTTTCTCTGATGGAAACCGACTCTCTGGACCTGACCCAGACTTCGGTGGTCAACAATGAATTAAAAGTGATCAGAACGAACGAGAAAGAGCAGCTGCAGGTAAGTGAGGTCACCATATTTAGCAAACCCCCAGCAACTGTATTTATCCAAGGGCTCAGGTCTGAACCTGGCCACAGGACGAAAATGAACAGAAATCTGCACCAGAATGCCTTTTAACCACATTCTGTATCTTATTACGGATCAAAGCAGCACCATTCAACTCTAACATTTCTTATTCCATTTGCAGGAATAAGATTACAGAGATTAGGACTAACATCAGGATCATCATCACTTTACTGGCCCAGTTTTTCTTGATCTAAGACACATGCACCAGAACCTGTAAAGTCACATTAACCAAAAGAACACAGGGACAACATCTCTTTCACGTTCATATACTATGAAGTTCAGATCTCTCCCTGTCTGCCAGTTGAGAATTTCAGAAAAACAGATGAGAGTAAACTCATCAAGGTGGGGTGGGACACGTTTCAGTTAGTCAGATTTTAATTGAATACTTCGCTCCCCAGGGTCTGAACGACCGCTTTGCCATGTTCATCGATAAAGTCCGGCACCTGGAGCAGCAGAACAAAGTGTTGGAGACAGAACTGGTGACGCTGAGGCAGAAGCAGAGTGAACCCTCGAGGGTCGCTCATCTCTACCAGCAGGAGATGCAGGACCTGCGGGGGCAGGTGGAGGAGCTGAACAGGGACAAGAACCGAATTCTCATTGAAAGGAGCAACATGGAGGATGAGTTCCAGGTAAAACCATCAGATGGTTTGAAAAACAAATTTTCAAATGCAAGAGATTGTTCCATGTCACAACAGTCAGGAATCACATTTTTATGCCACCATTAGCTAATCTTTCCTATGTCTTATGTCACCCAGAGGCTCAGTGCCAAGTACGAGGTGGAGGTGAGAGCACGGGAGGAGGCGGAGCAGAACTTGAGATCATTTCGGAAGGACGTGGACGAGGCCGCAAACGTTCGGCTGGACCTGGAGCGCCGACTGGATTCGCTGATGGATGAAATCTCTTTCCTGAAGAAAGTGCATGGTGAGGAAATCCAGGAGCTGAGTACCATGATGGATGCGGCACAGGTCTCTGTAGAGCTTGAGCTCTCCAAACCGGACCTCACCTCAGCCCTGAAGGAAATCCGCAACCAGTACGAGTCCATCTCCTCTAAAAATCTGCAGTCGGCAGAGCAGTGGTACAAAACCAAATTCGCTAGCCTCAGCGAGCAAGCCACCAGGAGCAACGAGGCCATGAGAGCCAGCAGGGAGGAGATCAATGAGTTCAGGAGGCAGCTGCAGTCCAAAACCATCGAGATGGAGACCCTGAGGGGCACCAACGAATCCCTGGAGAGGCAGATCATGGAGATGGCGGACACACACAATGCTGAAGTCACCGCTTTGCAGGCAAGCTAATGTGGTCATATCCACTAAATCAAGTTCATTCATTCACTCATTCAGTGCGTCTCAACGATCATGCCGCTGAGTTTGCGTGTGGTCAGGACTGTCTACAACGGCTCAATAATAGGATTGGAAGTGATAAGATCGGAGGGTCAACTTCGTCCTGAGTTGTCACAGCTTGATCAGTGTGAGGAAATAGAAGTACAGTACAAAGATTTCTAACCATCTCTATAGAAAAGACACCCAGACAGGAGGACACACCGGACCACACCACCAGTAAATGTAAAACTGAACCTAAGATTCTTTGATTGAATTTCTAGAGTGCCAGTAAACTGGAGCTCTTGCTCATGTTGCTGCTGACCCTGTACTCTTTGACCAGTGTGAATGGTGTCCTCTTTTTGAAATGAGATTAGAAAGTGCACTCGCCAGGACTTAGCGGGGATTTGGATTGACTCGGTAAACAGAGCCAAGATTTACTTCATTCTAATTCATTTTTCTATTCCACTGCTGTAATTCTGACAAATCTAGTCATATCCTTTGATGTGGTCAATTTAAGTGGCGTTCCTTGTGAGTCTGACCTAACTAAAGTTCTTGGATAATTAACCTGATGTGTCAATTAGCTTAAGATAATTTAAGTGCGGGATTAAGTGGATATTAAGCCGCAAGCTCTCAGTGTCTCCTTAGGGCAAACAAAGCTATGCCTTCGAGGTTTTGTTTTCCTTTATATCACAGTGAATCCAATATACCAAAGTAAAGTCATCAGTAATAAGTTACATCTCTCTGTTTCTTGTCTGCGTTTGTCACTGTTTTCTGAATAACAGGACACTATTGGCCATCTGGATAGTGAGCTGAGGAACCTGAAGGGTGAGATGGCTCAGCATCTCAGGGAGTATCAGGACCTGCTCAATGTCAAGATGGCCCTGGACATAGAGATTACTGCCTACAGGTAACGGCTGGAGGGAAACCTGTGGATTTATCTCCACACCAGACCAATATTTGTCTAGTAGTCCCGTATTCGTTTTGTCAGTCTAACCTGTGCGGTGCTTTCCTGCATTTCTTCCTGTTTAAGGAAACTGCTGGAAGGGGAGGAAACTCACTTCAACTCAGGGACTTGTTTTGGTGCTGCCAACACCAGTGTGAGCTACAGCTACCAACCGCGAGCCTCCTCAGCCTCCTCCAGGAGCAAACAGCGGGAGAAAGAGGCCACGCAGAAGGAAAGCAAGGAGGTCTCGGACGAGAGACTGGACAAGGATGTGGCTGATATCAATTCAAACAACTAGGGCGGAATCTGCAACAACAGACACATACGGCATAGTTCATATTTACAGGAAGTCTAATGTATCAATGTGGAGGTAGTGTGTGACTGATGTGTTCTTTTAAAAATCATTTAATATGATGTTGTGGAGTGTATATCGTGCTGGACAGGTAGTCATTGGACTAGAAAAGCCTTTCAATAAAAGTTTAGTAGTCAGTTTAGTATCACAGTCAATTTACTGCTACTGTACTGTATATCAGAGCTTTTACCATCAAATTATTTACATGTACTGTATGATATCAAAAAGTGTCAAAACAAATCCAGAAGTTCACTACAATTCACCAGCATATACTGGTAGTGGTATAGAGGGATGCAATAAATGAAACAACATGGCTGACAACATTTTCAGCTTTGTCCGTGTTCATAAAGAAGGAACAAATCACGAGTTCAAAGTGACATGGAATGTGAATCACTCGCCTCTTCTTAAAAGGGGACATTTTTGTGATCTTTGTGCTTAATCTTAATCGTCTTCCTTATAATAACCAAATGTATTCAACAACAGCAGCAGGTGTAGCTTCATTTTAAGCAACAAAAACAGACACTGAAAATGTGTCCTTTGCATATTCACGTATTTATTCAAACTTTAAAAAAGCAAGTAGGAAAAGTATGTTGTAACAAAACCCATCAAAGATTCTCTGTACAAGCTCCCTTCAATAGCGCTTGCGTTTTGATTTGAGCAGGAAGCAGACAGACAATGGCATCAATTCATATTAGAAGACAGTCCGTACAAAAGTTGATTGTTTTTTATTAAATAAATGAGTAAGTCAGTCAGTAAGGAATCGTACCGAGTAGATATGTCTCTATAAAAACACAAAGGCCTTTGGTAGTGGTTCAAGCCCTTTTAGTTACTTATATCTATTTGAAATTATGCCCAAACAGACTAAAATAATCCCTGAAAGCCACAAAGAATGTGTAAGAGGAAAGATCCCTGATTTCATAGTGTTTCACTCTCTATGTCAGTAGTAAGTCCATCTCATAACAGTCATACGTGAGTGGAATAAATCCTAACAAGCCAGGTTTCTGTGTCATTCATTCATCAGATATGTACCATGGTGTTAGTGAATGTATATTGTACCGCAATAAATTAAATTAACTTTTTCCAGTACTTTCCAACATATGCAGTCACTCTTAAATAATACAAGATGACTTTGAAAGCCTTGATTATACTTTGCAGATGCAGAAAGTATAATTATGCCTTTAGTTTGTTCAGTATGTTTAGGAGATGATAATTCATATATCATTGTGAAAGTAGTCTGACAAAAAGAAATGCTATGCACAAACGTCAGTTCATCCAATCAGGTAAGACTACCTTTGGCATCAGTTGGAGGGCAGGACCAAGCCAAAGTGAAGCACCAACAGGCCATCCTGGGGTAAATCACAACATAAATTTTATTTTAACAGGCAAATTAATCAAGATTCCAGGTCCTTACAAACTTTATTTCGCTGACTGCTGCATGTAGTACTGACCTGTAGCGCCTCCTCTCCCACAGTGGTCTGTACGTCTTTGAGTGACTGGTACTGTTCTAGGAGGTGATCTCCACAAACCACATCCACCTGCAGGACACACATCAACACTTCAGACTGCTGCAGTATAGATAAACTCAGACAGTGCTCACCAGTCCACTGTGCAACATTTCTCAACATTCCTGTAGAGAGGATTTATGGGTGCTAAGAATTTGTATACTCAATTTGCGTTTATTTCACCTTGTTTGCAAATCACAAATCTGGCTTTGCAACAATGACGTCACATCTATAGAACTGCAAAATGTGTCAGAAACATGTCCCATGTCCCAAAAAGATTTTTAGGACGACAGATTTAAAACTTGAAGTTAAAGGGCAGAAAGGAAAATTTGGAGTTGCATCCAGGCCGTTATTACCGTTTAAATTAATAAACAGACAATACTGATGGAGAGTGTTTTCGTTAGATATGCAGTTTAACTTCAAGGTCAAAACGCTGGTAATAAAGGACTCCACTTTAGTCTTCGTCTGTCCCAATGTTGTCCACACAAGGTGAGGAAGTGCAACACCGAAGCCAGGAAATCAGCATAAGCTGCTAATCCCGTCCATGTGTTACTAAATACAAACTACACTTGACAGAGGGCCAGTGAGACCTGAATACCGTCCAAATGAGCAAATGCAGCATATTTCTGCTCGTACTCTACCAAAAGATACTTCTGCATGTAAAACTGTAAGCGTATGTTATCATGAAACATTCTTACATCTTATCAAGATGTTCCTGGGGATGTTTCAGAGATCAAAGCAATGCAATGTATAATCTATGCAATGTAATAGCACCTGCAACCTTTGGTGTCACGCATTCACGTCTGTCTGACATGATGATCAGGATCAAGGCTGTCGTCACAAAACAGTCTGGACTGATCAGACATAAGCCAAGCGCACTCACCTGGCAGGCTGGGCTGAGCTCCATCTTCCTCCTGATGAAGAGCTCCACGTGGCGGACAGTGGCATCTCCTGACACACGGATATATCGCCTCTCTAATGGCTAAAGAGCAACAAGAGGTGTTGGGTTGGATCAAATTCACTGTTTTCACATTGTGAATAAAAGTTTTTTCTAACCAAATGTTTAACATTACATATTATGTTATTATCTTACCTTATAGTTGTTGATCCCCTCTTCAGCTCTGAAAGTAAACAAAAGTCATTATAACTGTAAAAGAGGGACCATCAAGATCAATGGTTTTCAGGCCATTTTGGATGAATGCCCCGCATTAATATGTATATCCTGGCTGATTGATTAGACCGTTCCTAGAATTTGCTAGGGTCACCACACACATGCTAATAGTTTTTCCAGTAACAACCACAATAACCAGCGAGATCCTCACCCAACAAACTCCAGCAGCAGAGATACATCGAGCTCGGGAGGAATTGTGAACATAGACGGGATATTATTGAGTGCATCCTTCTTCTGTCTCTTTACCACAGCTGGGGCGGAAGGGGAGAGCAGCACTGCAACCACAGACAAAGAAAAGAGAGATTAGAAGAAAGAGTTTTAGAAGAAAGAATTTTAAGGAATGCAGAATAAGGTTACTTGAGAAAATATTAAAGTTGCACTATTTCACCTGGTTTTGGCACTTCGAGCCCTCGTTGCTTATAAAAGTTACACATTTGATCTCTCTCTACTGTGAAGCAAAAAAAGTATTAGAATTTAAACAGGAAATGAGGCACAAGAAGAAAATTCATGCACATTAACTTCATTTAGTACAATTGAGTCTGTTGATGCTTACAGTCCTCCAGGAGGGGAACCATTTTATAAACAATATCCTGCAACTGTCTGTCAGGCCTGCAAAAGAAAAGAGATTAAAGCTTAATAACTGCTTTTTACAGATTTGAGTAACATCACAGTTCTGACTATTCAGTTTTTTAATCCATACATTTCCAATTTTCTTTTGGCTCATTTAAGAAAACTAGGGATTTACTTTACTTTAAATTACATCATTTACAATTACAGTAGTCCATACACAACCAAAATATAAACACAACCGAAACAGGTTCATGTAAAGAGGATAGAGTCTTAATGTTATCCTTTTGATACTATTTTGTCTGTCCTATGGCCATATTTATGAATAAGTTTGGATTTTATGAACAACATCATGAAAGGTTTGACCTACATACTGTATGTGCATATTTTGCAGACGGAAGAATCTGGTGCTACAGATTGTACAACAGTGATATTAAACCAACATACGCATGTAAACAAGCAGATGCGGAGGATCATATTTCAAGAATTTTACTTATTTACTACACCAAGACCCAAGGGGGCCTACTGTACCTGAAAGAAGAAGGCTATCTGGTGCATTTCCAATGTTAAGAGTCCACATTCAATGAAGAGAAGGCTTACCTGATATTATAAAGTGGTTGTGTCTGATGGACCACAATGTTGCAAGTGGGACACCTGTTGCTGTAGAAGAAGTGCTTCACAATGCAGCTTTTACAAACTAGGAAAGAAAAACACAACAACAACAACAATAACAAAATGAAACACGCAGGAACGGTAGGAATCTAGTCTGGTGTAACGAATGAATCATCCTTCAAATTAACCAAAAGATCACAGGAAGTCACCCTGAGCCCTTTTCACTCACATGTGTGCAGACACTCTGTAATTGTAGTTGCATCGATGAGGAAACCGCAGCAGAGAGCACAACGGATGTAGGGGAAGAACTGATTAAGAGGGAGCCTGGGCTGTGAAAAATAAACGTTACAGCGTTACATCAAGCATATATCTGCCCCACAAATACAATGTTTGCAACGACTCCCTTGGTGAAGTTGACTTCCTGGGTTTTGTTAACGGAGCATATCAGAATAACTGAAGGCGTCCGAGGACTCAAACCAGAAACCTCAACGCCAAGGAAGTAGAAAAGCAGCGTGAAACCGGGCCTGATGTGCCGGTACGCGACTCACGTTTTTCTGCATTCATGCAAACTTACCTCGTCCTCTGATTCTGTATCCGATTTGTTGGATAAACCATTATGACTGCTGCGACCACATGTAGGCGATGACATTCCCAGCGACCGGTGACAAACAATAAACCGTTCTCCTTTTAATTAGTCAACGTGTTTGGAAACAACAAGTTTGCTCTTAAAGTCAACCAGCTGTGGCTAGCTGCTTGCGATTATAACTCACCACGCGTTAAAAAAATATAAAATAAACTTAAACTACAGCTTTTGTTGTTTCAGTCAAATAAACGGGAATGTGCACACCAAACACAATTAATTTAGGAAATTAGAACTTTAACATAATTTCGCTACACCACTGCAACCTCATTTCCCTCTCAAGATCTTGTTGTTGTTGTTTATTGGCGGTTAGCAAATGAAATTATTGCGTTACCGCCACCTACTGGACTGGAGTCTCAGTGCTGCTACAGTGCTGTACATCATCCTGTTTGTCCACTTTGCTGTTGCTTGTTTTTCTTGCTTGAGACTTTTTGTACTCAGTTATCAATTTAATTCGGCTAATCCTTGTGAGTTTAATTAAATTTAAAACTAATTTAATTTGAGGTATGACCTTTGTTCTGGTAACGTGTAAGAAGACGTAACCCATATCGACCACTAGGGGGAGTCACGCTACCGATTGATACTGTATTAAAGGAATTAGAATCATGTCGAAAAAGTGAAAAGTATCAGAACAGTTGTAGTGGTTCTGCCACTCCGAGATTTATCAGAGGAAACATAATATCCGACAGCATCTTTAAGATTTAATTTCCTTCTTTCATATTTCTCCATTTGACTTCAAACACAACCAAAACAGTAGGGATCTTCACTATTTCTAGCTTTACCAGGCCTCTTTAAATTTATATTATTGTTCCCACTGATAAATACATATTTTCTAATCAGGTTAAGAAAAACCCAGCAGCATTTGATCATTTGTTGTCACCATGATGATTTTACGAATGTTGTCTCGTATGGAACCCTCAGTCAGCTATATTTTAGACTAGTGTTTTTCATATTGAGTTTATCAGTTGTGTATGGCCATCGTTGACAGTCTCCAAAATCATATTTTTTCGTGTTGCACAAAAGTATTTTAGTTATGTGAATCAAACAGACACTGTGCAGTGACTTGCAGATTTGGGCACGGGATGTGAGAATCAAAAAGCACAATAAACCTTTTATTACAGGCCTATGTGATATGATAATGTTTCAGCCTTTCTATCCACAGATAAAACTCTTTGTTTTTTGTGGTAACATTTCAATAAGACACACAGTGGATTTAATGCTGTGGATGTTGCTGTGACATGCCTGCTGATGTTGGGATATCCCCGCACAGACAATCACTGCAGCATGTCTGAGCAGCACTGGCATTCTTTCGTCACTGCACAAGCATTCTTGATTTATGATATATTGTTGTATGCAGAGGCGAATACATGAAAAAGTAGCTACAAGGTCTATTTAAATGGCGTTCAGGCTGGCCGATCATAGCCTTCGATTCTTTCTTCTGAAAACTGAAAAGGCCCTTTGGTTGTGTGCTGTTGCATGGAGAACACATCTCTGTTTTAAGTTTAGTTACAGTAACAACATGAATATGTTTACTCAGTCACATTGGACATTACAAGGATGCTGCACATAATCTGTCACCGTCTACACGGACAGCTCCAGTTTCTGTGGAATTTCACAAATCCAATAAACCTTGTGAAATGTCTAATAATTAAACAAATATTTGTCCTCCCCTGTTGTTTACAACCAGTCTGCGATCCTGTAGTTTACAGGATTTTCTGGATTTTCAATTATTTGGTTCAAAACCAATAAACTGACGGTGTTGTTTTTCTTTGTGCGTTCATTCTTTAGATCTTTGCGCTTCACTTAACGTCCGTAGGCCTTAGTTATTTATATTATATTTAGCACAGGGATCCATAAAGGTGCATTCAAGGACCTACAAACTTGGTAAGGTAAATGGCAAAAAAATCTGAATGTTACAACTTACAAAGCAAAACAACATCGACAAAAGAACAATATTACAATATTGACCTAGTTTGGCTGTAATCAACCTGCAAAACCTGTTAATCACCAACATATCTATTGTATTCTACAAGTCAGACATGATCACTGTACCTACATGTGCGTCGCGGTTGTGTTTTCAGTGATGAACCCTTGGGCTAACTTTTTTTGATAAATGATCATGTGCACTTAGATGAATGCATCACTGCCGCTCACTGGAAAATTTTAATTCATAATTACAATGACAACACATTAGAACAAAATAACATGAACGAACAGCTGAACTTGAGAAGATGGTGGCTAGTGGGAGAATAAAGCTGAATAAAATACAGACAGATTTGTATGTGAGTCCTTAAATCGTCTTAATATGAGCGTTTATTATGCACAGTAATGTCACGCCCTCTGTGCTACCACGCTGATGTGACCGCATATCGCCTCATTGCGACATCAAGGAGTTCTGGTATTTTTCATACAGGGTTGAATATTTCAACTTTGACAGCTCTCTGAACGCTGCAACCATTTATTGAAGTCTAGATGCACAGAAGAAATCAGCATTTGATTTAGAAGACTGTGTATTACTGTCCAATATTATGAAAACCGATAAATGTAGGCAATTTTTAACCACAGACGATTTTTTAACGTAATGAGTTTTGTTTTTTATGAATTTAAAAAAAAAAAAACCATAACCAAGTAAAATGCAATTTAACTTCCATCACTCTGCTGCAATGATGTATGAAATGATGTGTATCGTCAAAGAATTGAGAAAGTAGGCACATGATGTCTTTGACTATCAGTGGTTTTGGGGTACAGTAATATATCAGAGATGGCACCGAAACATTCATACCCACATGTATCCACACAGATGACCACCAAGGTATGGCTTCTTCATATATTATATAACAATAAACCATTTAAGACTAAACAGGTACCAAATCTACAAAAAGGCTTAAAAAGGCATCCTTAAATGAATTATCAATCGTCTTTAATAATCCCAATTTCACATTCAAAATGACCATAAAAACACTGATTATATTCTACAACCAGAAATATTGGAAATATTGAGGTTTACAGAAAATTGACAGAGAAGAATGCTTTTCTGGGCACCTGACTTCAAGGAAGAAACCAGCTGAAACGGGCTCTTCATATCAGTGCAGCGTGTCGTGTCTATTTATATCACCGCATGAGAGAGCAGTTCCGAGACTTTGGGAACTACATTTTCTTTGCAGACCGGTCGACTCTGGTGTATCTCAGTCCAAACCCTGGCATCCGAATGCTGACAAATGAAGCGTTATTTTTTACATCACTGACACTATACCTGTGGGGGGTTTTTTTATCGAAAGGCAGATATGATACACAACATTTTTTTAGAAATAACTTAAGACTGTGTATACCAAATGTCTCAGTCCGATCACCAAGGGTTGCTAGTCTACAGGTTTTTATTTCCACCAATATAATTTCACCTATGAGATCAGCTGGTGTGTGTATGACTGGGCAGGAAACCACAGAGTCCAAGTCTTGGGAGTCTTGAGACGAGGGCTGATGTATGTGCCATCTAGATGTGTGGATTTAATGATGCTCACGAACTATAACTGTAGTTGGAGATCTTCAACAGCCACATAATGACAAATACAGGGGTGTCTTGTCTTTGTCTTTTCATACAACTCATCCCACTCAGGGTTTTCTATCTTCTCTTCACGCAGCCTTGGACCACTACGAACACAGCCAACACATAGACCAGTTTGTTGATAGTTCATCTTTGTCCTGTTTTGTTCAATAAAACAGCCTCCATCTAAACTCCTTTCAAAAGTCCACGATTGCACATTTTTCTTTGCAGTCTCTGGATGTCACATTCACAGAAACAGAAAGTTGGCAGAGGTTCTGGTATCTTCGATGCTGCTATGAGTCAGTTGCACTTACCTCTCTCCCAACTCCAAGGATTTAGGCCTACGTTGTGTTGAAAGGTCAAGACGTGTTCTCTTCATGTGGGGGCTACCTGTCATTTAGGACCGTTTATCAGAGGCAGTGCTGCTCAGAAGGCAAATAGAATCTCATCAATTACACTGTAAAGTTCCAGACATACGTGTCATTCAGCATATCTGTGCGGCTGACGTCCATTTGAAACGTGAATTTGATTGTTTCCTCCCTGTGTGTAAGTAGGCATATACATCCTCCACCATCTGCTCCTCCGTAATTACATTTACATTCTGATGGTGTGTTCCCCCGGCTACCTGACAGATCACGACAATCATGGAACACGACGTTGATGAGACCGTAACATAATTATGATGGTATATGATTGAGCTGTTGCTTATTGCTTTTCCATGAATTATTGCAAACTAGTTGGTTTTTGAAAGGACATCGTGCAGTTTGGGTTTTTTGACAACCAGGGCCAGGCAATCAGAGCTAAATGACAGCCAACACAGTTGATTATGATTGGCTACGACACCTGTCTATCAACAGACATTAGTTCTGTGTGAGCTTTGGTGTGTTCTTCATATGCTGTGGGTCAGATGTTTTTAATTATGTAGACATAAAGTCAACATATCAGACATCAGCTGATGATTTGGCAGTTCCTTCAAATTGTGGTGGTTTCAACTTCCACACAGACCGCAACATCTAGGAGTCACTTTGCACGGACAAAGTCAAACAAGCACACCCAGCTATGGTTGTGTGTATTACACACTCTATTAATTATTGTTATCCTTGCCTTTTTGCCTTCTTTGGCATTCAAGTTTAACAGAAACCAAAACTGCTCTCTGAGAAAATACGACTCTTTGGCTCCGCACTCTAAGGTTTGGTTCAACACAGTAAACGATGTCCGCCTCTGCAGCAGCACTGCTTCAAATAAATGTTTGCATGACTAAAATTCCCATCTCCTGGAAGGGAGAAGGAAGGGGAAAAAAGGACCCTCTATAGCCATGGATATAAATCAGCCTGAGAGGGTGAGGTGGTGCTGTAAAAATGCTCCCCTTTCAGACCTCCAGGAGTCTCCGTGGCTGCTCAGCCGCTTGCGGAGATTCAGGCTGAAGGCGGCAAATAGGCTTGTTGCACATGGGACAGACGCTGCGGATCTCCAACCATTTCAGCAGACATCTGAGGAAAGGAGATGAAGGAGACGGGTATTAGTTCATTCTGTCATTACACAGAAAGACAGAGAACACACCGAGGGATCCTCGTCGTTCTTCTTGAAGGAAACGTGTGGCGTGAAAACCAAAAACAGAATCCACGAGGTGTAAAAAACACTGAAACAAACATGAACAGACATGTTTATCGCATTATTTACACGGTTCAGAGGTACTGGTCTCACAGGTACACCGAAATGTCAGTAAGCGTGTTAAGTAAACAGGTCTAAAAGTATTGATGTTACACCTTAGCTGCAGGGCAGGAGCATGACTCTCATATTCAAACATGCAAGGGCCACGTTGACAGGCATTTGTTTTTCATTTTTCCCGGGGGACTTTACCAAAGCAGACAATTTTCCTTGTCTGCCTTTCACTGTTTTGGTGGCCGCCTCAGCTGTTCACTTGAAAGGTCAGAGCGTTCACGGAATGAAATTTGCAAGCAATTTGCTTGAACAAGTTTGTCGAGATTTCTGCACATCTGTTTATCTTCACCACAAATAAATAAACTCCGGGGCAAAATATTGTCATGTTTGCTCTTTTTACGCACGCCATGTTATTGTTTGTCTGAACTAAGCCTGCGCTGTGAACATACAGCTGTTTGCATCATTCATCTCACTCACTGAAAATAAGTCTTTTAACGTGGCTGCATGTGTTTGTGAAACATCTGTTGCAGTCTGAGGTTTTGTTTTGACAAATCAACTATAAACTAGACAATGAAAGCAAATACTAATATCCTGTTAATCCTGCTCGTGTACATCTTCCACTTAGCTACAAACCAAAGCGGGAGGACTTACTTTTTGTGAAAAGCATGTGAGCATGGACACACTCCCAGCTCATCCCGGGTGCGGAACTCTTCTAAACACACTGCACATGTTTGCTGCAACATGGAGAAGACAAACACACGTCAGAACTCTTGCATTCAGCACCTACAAAATCTTTACAGCGGAGTTTATTTAGCTACTATTACTAATTGTGACTAAATTTAAGATTTCCCAGTCACCACATTAACATTCTTTTACAGCTGTGGTAACATTTTACACTTTATTATTTCCACTATTGTATTATCATTTCTCTTCTTTAAATATTTTCATAATCAAACTCATCCCGTCCTCCCAGTATGACACTTACACCGAGAAGGCTCAGTTTCTTCTCCGCTCCTTTCAAAACAACCTGTTGACAAGGATGGATTCATAAACAAGGATGTCATCCAAATAGCACGGTATTAACTTTGATAGCAGTCAAATTACAATCACACATACCTCATTGTATCCAAACTGTTCCCTTGCACCCTGTCTCCTCAGTCTGCGAAATCGAAAAGCACAAGGTCATGATTAGTGACATTTAAATGACTGGGAACAATAATGGGCCAGTTGGCCTGATGCCTGTTGCATCAGGACATGTCCCGTCAAGCTGCATGAATCGACTGGAATACTGGTTGAGTTAGTCCTGGAATTCACACAATGCCAAATTCAAGTAACAGCCTGCAAATCTGCACGCTCCAAAACCATCTCTATGACACATGCAAAGGAGGTGCTCTTGGATGAAAATTTCCCTGAATTTCAGTTTTATGCGATTATTGTTCAGATTTAGGACATCGGGGAACAAGTTGAAACAGTTCTGTGCATAGAGGAACCAATTGTTGTAAGTTCAAACACAACTTGTCTTATCTAATTTGACCTTTTTAGTTGTGAAATACAAGCTTTAAGTGGAAGGCATGAATGTATCTATCCTGACGATGCTGACTTTTGATCTGAATTAAGTCCAATATTCTCCCTAGACAAGCCTGAAAGAGCACAGTTCATAATCTAATCAGCTGTACAGTATCTCATAATATCGCCACTCATAGGTTAACCAAGTATCCGAGCAACATTGTAATCCAGAAGTCTGTAGGGTGACATCAGTTTAATGTCCAGGCACCAACTAGTCTGCCATTACTTTATAGGAACACTGACTCCATTGTGATTTGGTAAATAACAAAAATGGCCCACGTACTCATATTTCAATGAAAAATGTGCTTTGACAAATGAACCTGGTGTGAATGAGCGCGGTGCATGAAAACCCTGCAACCCGGCCTGTCAAACAGCTGAGCGTGGACAAACCTTTATCAGAGCCCAGAAACTTAATCAGCCAATAAAACTTTTACACACTATCCAAGGCTTAACCGAAGTGTTTTAAATGCCACCCTTTTCACAAATTGCATTGGTGTCAGCTGTCCCACATGAAGGGCATCTGACACCAAATAATGCCATAGGGATGGAGGGAGGGGTAAATGGCCCTTTTCTAACAGGTCCACTGGTTTTGTCCTGTACTGTGTTCAAAGGATTTTTTGCACCAGTGACCATACAAGCCCTTTATTTGATTTGGTTGCTTACATTGGGAGAATTTGAGAGCAAAGCTTAATGTCTATATTGGCTTTAAAGCATAAGTCTCACACATCACAACTGGAAATTCCTGCTCTCAAACTTTACAATTAAATCCAACAGCTGTTTGTATGCCCTCGATTAGATAATACGATGAGCCAAACACTCCACTAGGTTCCATAGTTTCATTTCTACTTGAAGGCAGGGTGAGGCTGTTGCATGGAATGTAAAAAAAAAAAAACATAAAAAAGAAAGAATAAACAGCTGTCAGAGCCTTGTCTGTTGCCTTTGTACCTGAACAGGTAGCAGCAGAAGATGAGGCTGAGCATGAGGATGAACAGGCCGATACCCAGGATGATAATGTAGACATTGAGTGGCAGGTGGAAAATCTCCTCGGATGTCATCTTGCATAAGGGCTTAAAAGTCTGCAAACCAAGACCACAGTGACACCCTGACAGGAGGAGACAAATGAAAGAATGAATACACTTAAAGCATCTTGGGTTGGAAATCAAGAGTTAGTGTGCAGTCCAGATGCCCAGCCACATCCAGGGGCACCTATGATGCTGGAATTGGGCATTTTTCCCTATATTTTTGTCAAATTCTTCAATAGTAATGTACCAATCTCAAGGACAATCAGAAATTATTCCCATGAGCGCTGGCACCATTTGATTTCTATGATATTTTTGATCAAGCTTTGATATTAACGAAAATATTAAAGAAAAAACAGGCACGCGTGGATAAAGCCTGCTCTTGTTACTGTGATGATGCACATACAAATTCATGTTTGACGTGACATTCAGAAACATGTGCGGCCACAGTGGAACCGTTCAAATGAGAGGAATGTGTCCTCCATCATGACATCACACATTGAAATGATGTACGACTTTTGTTACGAAATGATGGAAGGATGCTCTGTACGTGGCATTTAAAGCCCTTTTATAATCTGTGTATTCCTGAATTAACATAATTTATAGTAGTGTAGGTGGAATTCCATATGATAATGTACTTCTGACTGACACGGCCTTGATTACAGCACTGTTTGAGTTTTGTCATGTCATGTAGTTCACTGTGACTTCTGTGTCACCGAGGTGTGTCAAATTTAGTTTTAGGGTAAGATTTTGTCATTCATGCTAGGTTAAGGTTAGGGTAAAGGTTAACGTTAGGCATGTAGGTCTCATTGGTAAGGTAAGAAGGATAGTGAGACTAGTTTGTGTGTGTGTGCGTGTGTGGTGTGTGTGTGTGTGTGTGTGTGGTCGATGTCGTGTCTAGCCTGGCATGTATACTGTGTACTGTATCTGAGAAGCCTCTTGTTTCACGTTGCAACTCAATACTTTTGCACTGTAGAGATTCTTGAGCTGTGCAACATTTTTACGCTACAAGGAAAGTTGAGAAACCGATATGTGTGTGCGTGTGTGTAATTTCACAGTAATATCGAGTAAATAAGCACACAGGCTTGGTTTGTTTGTGTGAGTGTGTGGAAAATAGGATGGGAGATTTTTACCAGTAATACAAAAGTATTCCATAATAAAAGCTGCTATACAATATTGACAAAAATAAATGTCGCTCCTTGTTTTGCATTTATTAAATAAATCCACAGTGACTGTGATCGCGCTTTATGAACTACCGTGTTTCATTCCTTGACCAAGCTTTATCCAGAGTGAAACCTTTACCGAAAAGCAAAACACCTCTCCGACGCAACAAATCACATTTAATGTGAACATTTACAACCATCTTTGCGTCACGCAGGAATGTGTTTCACTTGCTACTTAGCTCAGGAATGCTCAGGAAAATTTGGGCTCAGGGCCTAAGTGCTTTCAGCCTCCGGGTCTATTTGAACATGGAACTTTTCATCTCACAACCACAACAACTTATCCTCAAATCACAGCACTTGACACTATCATTGAGGTCAAGTGCTGTGACTCGTTGCCTCATGAGGTGAAGATCCCCCCCTTGTCCAAAGGTCAGCCCCAGAGCGTACCATCTCGGGGTACGGTGGGGATCTGGGGGAGGATTTCGGTGGTAGAGTGCTCGGCTCGTGTGAAGGGGGAGAGAGTTGGAATCTTAGCAGGATGTTAGTAAATCATTGATAGTGGTGTGGTAAAAGGTAGGCTACTGTGTGAACGCATGCAGTCTGGGGCAAGACTGTACCTGAATACATCAAAGCAGCATTTATGAAAGGATTCCTATCCTAATCAAATGTTTTCCACAAGAAAGTAGCTCGTTGTTGGGAATAGAAGTAAAAATAGTGTGTTTATAGCATGCAGGAATGACAAGATGGTGGTTATTATTGTCAGATCTTTCTCAAAAGTCTACTTACCACTGCACAAATGAACAGGGTGCATCAATCAGCCTTCAGAAGGTAAACTCAAAAAGTCTTTGATTGCACAAGGTCTGGGTTTCACAGCTGCTTCTGGGAGTTAAAGGTAAGTCCTGCTTTGTAAATCCGACTCCTTTTCCGTTTAAAGTAGTTGATAGTTGAGGGTGCGGATGTGCACTGGGTCGATCCTTGTGGTCTGGAGTGCGCAGACCTGATTGTCAGCCTGCACATGAAGAAATCATCCACCTACGCAGCTGCTCATTTGATGCACACTGATTATTCACTCAGCACTGATGACTTATTCACATCTATGTGGTACAGACAGGGAACCTCCTTAATCCAGATTTATACTCCGCCACTGTGGAAGTATCAGGGGGAGCACTTACAGTATTTCTCTGTGTTTCCTGCAAGCACACCACAGACAAACAGCGGCGTGGTAGTCTCTCCCTGGGGGTAAACCTGTAAGTCTCATAAAAACAAGAGCACATCAGTGTCACTCACTGAAATCCTGACGGGTGTGAGTGAGCCCAGTCCTGCGTTAGTCTTTGTCTTCTCTTCAAAACATTGTCACGAGGCTTCCCCTTCGTCGCTCGTCTCGCTTCCTTGCTTTTCTCTTTGTCTTCTCCTTTGTAGTTCAGATATCCATTTCACTTTCCTGTCTGGCTGTGAAAACCTGCCGTGGCCAATTATGGAGAGACAAAAGGAAGGACATGGATGGATTTCCCAGCAGTACAACGAGCCAAGCAGTCAGACAGCCTCAGTGTTCCTGTTGAAAGCAACTCTTCATCTCTCCATTTGCCCCGCTTCCCCTCTGTGTGAACACAGAGCAGAGGGTGGGCCGTGCAGCACAGTGTGCTTCAGTGTTAATTGAGATCAAGGCTGACGCTCCTCTCTTGTCTGTTTTTTTTTCTTTTCACATTTGGCGTCCTCCTCTCCTTCCTTGTCTCTCTTCTCCACTTCTCCTGCACAGCCCTCAGTTTGTAAACAGATCCCTGCTCATGTGATTCGCTGTCTGCATCACAGCTCTGCTTTCACCGCCCCCTCCTTCCTTCTTCCTCTCTCCTCCCTCCCTCCTTCCTTCCCGCCTGCCTGGCCTCCCTTTACCCCTCGCCTCTCAGTTTTTCCTTTCACCCCCTGCTTCTTTCCAGCTGCAAGCTATTATTGAAGTAGCTGCAGAGCAGATGGCAGACAGACAGGCAGATGTGAAGCCAGGTTGGGGGGAGAGACAGGCTAATGATGGGTGTTCACTGGAAATCAGATATTGGCAGGTCACTGAGGCCCGCCTCTGATTTGATGAATATGATGCAGCTAGATTGATTATGCGTTATTTGGAGAACGAGTCAATACTGCCTGTTAGTAAAAAAGTCATGACCTACATTGATTTTAATCAGGTGTTTTCATCAATTTCTACAAAATTACATTTATATACCGCAGGCTCCCTAAGTAATGCACCATAGAGTTGAAAAATAACTCCATACACTCCATGAATTTTGTCATGGAGTGGATGTAAAGTAAAACACTTAGTAATTATTAATTAGCGGAACACTTATTCCACCGCAGCGTATAAAAAAAGTACTGCATGTGGCCTGAGCAAGACCCAATAGATGGACAGAAAGATGGACAAACAACTACTGCTGACAGATAATGACAGGGTAGAAAGAGAGAGAGAGAGAGAGAGGTTGGTTGACTAGTTTTCAACTGTCATTATTTGGCGGTTATATTGTGGTATAGTCGGTTTGGACTTCTCATTTCTATTTCCTGCTGCTTGAATCCAAATATTTTTGCACTCACCTGCACACTGGAGAGAAACACGCCAGTACAACATCTGTAACGTGGATTTACACAGCTCAAGAAAAAAACCTAGTTGGTTACAGATAAAAAAGTCAACAATTCCAAAGAACCATTTTTTTTAAATGTGACACTAAACTCAGAAGCTGTTGTTTACTTCTTATTGAGCATTTCATCAGCGTTACTTCGTTCTGAAGGAAATAAACTTCGATTTGTATCCGGGGTTTATTTTAGAAAAGCCACAGCGACACCTGCTGGATTATGTGCTCAAGTGTAGCCGTGTATTTAACAGCCATACATTGTCCAACAGTAATATTGAACTTTTTTAGCTATTCTTGAGTAAGAATTTGATATCATAATAATGTATGCATAAATGTATAAATCTCTAAGAGATTTTAAATGCATACGAATAACATTTCCCACTGTAATCGGAGGTAAAAGAGGGAAGTATTTGCCAACCTGGTGAGGACAGTGACGAAAATTCAAATTGGACATTTGAACCAAAGAGATCTCCATCCATTCCAGGGCTCCCATGTGACCCAAGGAGTCACAGAGACCGAGGTTGGAATCACTCTCAGAGGATAATTGGATAAATTCTGGCACACCATCGAATGTACTTGGGCGGATGACAAAATGTCTTCATGAATAAACATAATCCAAATGCCTTGAACAACTATTAAATATATCTAAAAATCAAAAATATGGGAATTCTTCAACACAAGCAGGCCCTGTCAGAGAACATGTGGTTAGAACGTAACAGTAAAGTACAGTAATGCATGTTTCATATAGGGTTGGTGCTACCATACTGAAACATGAAAATAATAAACTGTATGTCATAATCTATAATCATAAAAATCACAACAGTCCAAATCATTATAATGATTGTTCGAATAATCATAATGCTCTTAATACAATTACCACAACATAAGCATTGTTCGCATTGGAATTGTCACTGTAACACGTCCTTTGAGTGGGTGGATGAAAATGTCTCAAAGAAGAATTTTGTAGCTGTACTGAAAAGTCGTCAAAAATAGCTTGAGCACATTAATATGTAATCCCAGGTATGATCCGGGGCCTCTATCCAGCTCATAAACTTCTTAACACTGCCTCCCTGTGGCACTGTGAGTTCCACAGCGTATGCCAGCACAGGAGAAGGTCAGGCTGGAGGGTTGGAGCCACAATGTGTATGGGACACACAGGCTTTTTCTTTTCAAGTCCATTTCCCTTTTTCCTGCACTGATGTTGCCTTATGCCAGTGAGGAGAATTTGGGATGAATCCAAGACTAGGTGTGCCATGCTGGCCAATCACATCCCTGAAGTGAGGAGCAGACTCTGACCGGCTTCAGCTGGGTCCCACTTTGTTTCCTCATGGAGGGCTGCTGTTTGAATAACATATGATAAGATACTATTTCTATTGTGGCTTTATATAATGACAACAAAACTGGATGATCACAAAGTTCAGCATCATCTGAGATAAGGCTTGGACTTAATTCATGTGCTGCCATAAAACAACACAACGCTACTTGCTGCCTGTGGACATCCTTCCTTTTATGACATAATGTTTTTGGAATATTGTTGCAATTGGACCCTCAGTAAAACACTGCCCATCAGTACAGGGTCGTCATTTCCCCGACAGAGGGCGCTCCAAGACCACATTTCACATTCAACAAGCACATACACGTTTGCTTCGGAAGATGGCGCTCTAATTTGATTTCTATGATGGCTGTGAATCCAGATGATGAGTTGTGGGTGATATAAAAGGTTAAAAGGCCACCCCACTCTCTCTCTCTCTCTCTCTCACACACACACACTCACATACAGATACATTATTGTAAATGTATAGATATACCAGGTGTACTACGTCAGCTGTTGTATGTAATGTGATATTGTTTAAATGACTTAAAGCGTAAAAACTGTGTAATTCTCCTGATACTGTAAAATAACTTTTCTTTTGGACTTATTGTTAGACCTGCATGCGAGTGTAACACATTCAGCTGCTGGCATCTACCATGAACAAAGTGAACTGCACAGCACAACAAATAATGTTTTAGTTGATTGCTACATGGAGGTCAGCCCACTAGTGTGATGCAATGATAATATATGCAAATGTTCTGCCCCGACCAGACAGAACAAGCTTTCACCAGTCCAATCCTGAGTGAGGTTGCTTACTTCCCAACCTCACACACGTGCAGCAATAAATTCCAGCGCTGCACTCACAGTTGTGTTGACGCTGAATGCCTGAAGGCAGTTGAGTTTTAATAAATTCTCAAACAGCCTGCATTGACTTTCATAGCTTTGTATTTCATAACATTGAACTGTATCAGATGAAGCGTGCGCTCTTCTGAAAATGTTGCTGCTCTTTGCATACATGCTGTTGTTGTTTGTACAGCCGGTGATTCCAACTGTTCTGAGTCCTAAAGATTCCAACTCTCTTTCTATGAAAGTTTGTCGTCTAAGAATTTTGCCTATAACTTTGCACCAATATTTGGTCATTGAGGAAATACTTTTATAAACAATATGCAATTTGGTTTGCTTATTTGCTTGCGTATTTGATATCATAAATGTGTCAAAAACATTCCAAATGCAACTGTGATGGACACCAACTGGTAAATCCCTTCATTATGTTGAACCTCTGACAGAGATCATTAGCTTTTTTTGTTGTGTTTCTGCAAAGTGGGTTAACTGAGTTGTATCTGCAAATATGTGACTATTGGTGCTTTATTTACTGGGGCAAATGATTCTAGGAATACGTCAGCATGGCTGCTTTGTTAAGCATTCATGAATCAACACTTAGTTAATAGGCTTTGAAATCTTGTTTGTTATTAAGGCCCAGATATAGGCCAACTGTCTGGGCTGTGAGAGGATGATCCAAGGACACCAACACACCAATAATGCACAAATATTGCATAACAGGTCGGATAGATTACATTTATAATAGGAATTTTTTGCATTATTACCTTAAGGTACAATGGCCTCATACGCACAGCATATTTTGCACATAAAATTTCAATACACTGTGAACAGAGCTACTTAAAACGAGTTTCGATGACTATAATGCACTTGTGCAACACTGGAAAGTATTTGCAAGCTCTTCTTTCAATATCAATTCAATCTATCGGAAAATGAGGAAGAAGTAAACAACTCTTTCAATTCAATACTGCAGCTGAGGCATTAGTGACTGTGTACGTGAAGAGATACACCATCAGTGCACTTCAGATAACATGTAAGAGTTTAAATAGTTATTTAAATAGATATCTAAGACATGCAGAAATTAGTAGTAGACATTGTTGCTGGGTAAAGATTGAAACGCCCTTGGAAAAGCCTCCCCGAATGACTTTACTGGGTTGTGTACTGTCTCCACTACACACCAAATCCAGTATTTTTCCATCAAGTAGCGCGCTAGACCACGTGACGCAGAGGGGGGGGCGGAGGGGGGGTGAAGCTGTCATGTTTGCATCCTCATTGACAGCGGCGCACGGCTCACATTTGGAATAATTCGGATAACGGTATTGGATTGCACATGTTTGCTGATGGCGAAACTTTAAATTTGCAAGGTCTGACGTGCACTTTTATGCTGTTTCCCATTCTGGAAACAAATGCACCTTCAGGTCGTTTTTCTAACCCCGTGCGCTCATGATCATGTAACCACTCCCACTCGTGGCTGGTGGAAAATTACCAGCTTACAAGCAACAGGCAAATGAATGGTACTTGCGGTTTATCATATCGTTCAACGCGGTGGTATACCTGCACGAAACACACACAGTAATTCCGGCTTTATGGCAAAGATTCACTGTATTTAACAGTAGCAGAGCCTGCAAAGAGCGTCTCCAGTTCGATTAAAAAAAATCCATTTCTTTAACCTCGATTTATCATTTATACGCGCGGCAGAAATGATTATTGTACAGAGCTTCAACGTAAAGAATAGCAGCAAAAGTGTTGCCTGGGCTCTTGGCTATGGTATTAAAGCGGACGCGGAGTCAAGTAGAAGTCCGTTCTGCAATGGGAGTCTGCCCTCTTTTTCTCTACGGGCGGAGTAGTCGCGTGGGCGCTTGAGCGAATTGAAATAAATTGGCAGCTCATTCGCCCAATCAATCGGCAACAAGGAAGTCTCATCCGAAAATACAGCCAATTGCAATGCGACGTGGGCGTAGCCCCAGTCCAAACTTTCCGCGGCGCCATCGGCTGAAAACTAAACCGAGATGGAATCTCCCAGTCTGAACCGGTTTCAACCGGTTACGAGTTAGTTGCTTGAGAGAGGACAAGCGGCGCAGGCACACAACCTCTTTACCGCCCTGCTGGAAATTAATAGAGTAACGCATTAATTAGTGAATCAAGGTTTACTTTGTTTCGTAAAATGTATCGGAGTGATATAGTCCTGAGTTTGCCGTGATAGTAGTTTTGGAATCCACATCAGTGGTACTTAGCAGCCAGACATCCCTCATTGCTGGAGCTGGAGATAGTCACCGCTGCAGGGATAGGAAATCTTTTCTAATCATCATTGATACTCAACTACCCACTAGATCGTATAGCTTCTTTGGCTAACGCCACTCTTTTCAGTCAGAGCCTTGGACTTTAGGTAGGTAACTGTGTTAAAGTGCAAACCAACCAAGCTGTAATTAACAGTGGTTGAATATACCTTAATATGACAAGTAAATATATGCTACCAGTTTGAGTATGTAGTAATGTATCTTACGTATAGCCTGCGTAGCCTTGTCATAACGCTCCTGCAAACATGTGCTAATTCAGAATGCTAATGATAGCATCACTGGCATAACCAAACTGCAATTGATGGCCCACTAGCTAACATTTACTTAAACACTTTGGGATTAGCCAACGATGGGCTGTCAGATAAAGTCGTGTAATGCACTGAACTCGTACTCGCATCATTTAACAGTGCGACATTGCTGATGAATGGCTAGGAAACCCAACGCTGTATGAGTAAACCCGTGCCTCTCCCACCACGGTAAATCACTAGTGTGCATGATGGGAGCGGATGTCAACTTGGTACTGCTAGGCACTTGGCGGTTGCCAGCGTTAACTTTATCTGCGTAATATCAGTTCTCCGTGAAGCACAAGCCGATGAGAAAAGACAGCGGAGAGAAAACCGCCAGCGTGAAGCGTGTAACCTAGTCTTAAAACGTGCATAACGACAGTATGATGATGTTTACTGAAATTAACAAACGCACGCCTCCACGTCCCTTGCATTTTTAGGTGGGAGTGGTCAGCATCGACGGGCCCACTGCACTGATTGTTTGACTTTATAACCATAACGAGCACGCTGCTCTCAGTATGTACAGATTGGCTAATGTTAGCATTTCACGTGTAATAGTGGCGCGTGTGTGCTGTTTACATTTGGCAGATTGCTGCTCGTGCTAATTGTCAACACTGGCGTGTTCCATGTATTATTTACGGGTTTAAACCACGGTTAGGTGTCCTCCGGTGTTGTGGTCGTTGTTTGCAGGAGTGAACCGTCGTCACTTACATTTGTAAACATCATGACGTGCACTCGGATTTCCGGCACGTGGATCGGTTGCTCTTAATATGGTCGTGAAAATAGTTTGATTAGTAGACCACGTAGGGTGGGCGCACTGTGTGTAGTGTTTATTATGTACATATATAGATCAGTATTTACTTAGTACTTCTGAATAACTACACACCATCTGTTTTGGTGAATGTCCATGGAGCTCGTTGTAATTAAAATAACCAAAAGCTTTGAGCCTTTTTACACTGGATGCCTGGTGATGTGTACTCACTATGGAGATGGGATCATTAACTGAAACTAAATTGTCCTTGCTGCCCGTGGTCAGCCATTTGCTGCCAAATTTCACTTTTGTATTACTCAGCCTAACATTGGTACAACTTTCCTTTGTATTTACCTGTTTTGAACAGGGACAAGCTTGGGACAATATGAGCTTAACAAGTTAGAATGACAGATCATTGGTGGGTGTCAGCGATGTTTGTGTTGTGGTCAGCTGTTCAGAATTGTTCCTAAATACACAGTTCACATGACTTGCCTGTTGAATGTTTTCAGTGCTCTAACAGCTTCCCCCTCCCCTGTTCTTGCAGAGCTCTATGCCAGCAGTTATGACAATGTTAGCAGACCATGCAGCACAACAGCTGCTGGACTTCACCCAGAAACTGGATATCAACCTACTGGATAATGTGGTGAACTGTCTATATCATGGGGTGGGGCCCCAGGTAAATTAAATTCTCCTGAAAACTACATGTCTGCAGAATGTTTTGTGTATATGTCACATGTTTAAAATAGCAGGTTGCCATGAAATAACATAGCACATTTTCTCTATTCAAACTGACTTTTCTCTACAACCGACCGAAACAGATTGTGTTTTCACAAAACTGTTATCTTCTTAATTAGTCGAGAGCATTTCGACATGGTGAATGTGATTTTTAAAAATACATTTGCAAATCTGCTCATGCCACGGTGATAAACGGAATGCCGCTTTGTGTTGCAGCAAAGAATGGCACAGGAAGTGTTGACACACTTAAAAGAGCACCCAGATGCTTGGACAAGAGTGGACACCATTCTGGAGTTCTCCCAGAACATGAACACAAAAGTAAGCCAGCACCATTCCAGACAACACAGACAGAAAGCTAAATCTTTGCGCTTAGGAAATGTATGCTAGCAGACATTATAAATGTATGCTGTCAGAAATATTACAGCTCTGAAAAGGAAGTCATAACACTAGGTCACAGTGTGGTTTGCAGATTAATCGTGTAATTAAAATATGGCATTTGCTGGATTTTAAAAAAAAAAACTAGCTTTCAGTGCTGATAAAATTAATTTTGTTGGATCGGAACCTATCAGGGATGATATAATTTGCTTCCCAACTCCTGATGCTTATGTAACCTAAAATTCAAATAAGATTTTACCTAGTGTTTATAAACTGGATTCAAATTATTTAGTTATTTTGAGAAGCTATCAGTTTAGTTTGTGTCTCTTATGTCTACAATTGAGTTTACATTTTGTGGACTGATAAGTTGATTAGACAAACTGCCCATGAATAGTGATTCATCCTTAGAAGCAGTCAGGGGTCCATAACTGTATTAAGAAGATTGGCTGCGTTACGTTTAATAATTGAGCCTCACCATGTACCATAATTAAATGAACCATAAAGGAAAGTGACTATATGTACTATGAAACAATTCACACGCAGTGCATATGAGACTTCCCCAAAGCTATGGTGACATTTGCCTTTTTTGCTTGCCTGTAAGAGTGCTTCTAACACTGTCATGTATTACTAATATGTTGTAGTTTTACACTTGCAATTTGCAAAAAAAAAAATAGGAACATTAGAGGAAAGGGGAATCAAAAGGTAAACATTCACTTTGTTTCACATGCTTAAAAAGTGCACCTTTTCAAAGCACTCAAAGAACATTTGGCTTTTTCATAACAATTTCAGCAATGATAATATTTGAAGAAATGTAATTAATTCAGGCTGTGACTATTTGATATTAATCATAATGTTCCATTATTTTTATGGCTTGTAATAGGAAGAAAAGGGGTGTGTCATCCTGTGCACCTTGACACAGCTAGGCTTTGACGGCAGGCCTCCACAAGGTCTACCCTTTTTAAATTCCCTTTGACTGAATTCTGTTCATCAGTTTATATTGCATCTGTTTCATTGGACAGAGGGAGGGTGCAGGCTCCAAGCAGTAGCATCCATTGTAGAGAGAGACTCTGTTAATGATTTTTATTTCGCCTGTAGGGATCATTGCTCTGTCCTCGCCCACCCTTTTTCTACTTTTACAGTGCATCTTAATTCTTTTTCCCCCCATCCCTCAAAACTTCCCTCCCATCCCTCAAACGCCCCCATCAAAATATAGCCCAGCCTCTTAATAATGTGCTTCCGGCAGGAAAAGGTTCTAGATCATTTGGTGGTTTTCCTCTTGTGGTGGATTGTGTTTTAAAAGGTGCCCCTCACCTGTTCTGTTGTGTGTAGTTACTGTGTCACTAAGCGGATATCACCTCTTAATCATCCCAGCTTTCATTGTCTGCTGCACATTCTGATTTAATAAAATCCTCCAACACTGTCATGCTTTGATTGTTGGAAATATTTACATTTAAATGGATGATCCCTACAGATGAAATAGTCATTTGGCGTAACATTAGAATGATAACTAACTTAATTAATGTAATTATAACTTTTTTTTTCGGTGTTGTCTACTTCTCTATAGAGCACCCAGAAATTAATCCAGGGCCTAACCTGTGGTTGGTCTTGCTGTTCCCTATGAGACACACCAGTTACAGGGGACATCAGAACATGATCTAATTTAGGCCTACCCTGTGCTGGACTTGATTTTGATTGAACCATAATCAGAGTTTGAGTGTCTGGAAAAGAGTCACGTGGTTTCCCTAGGCTTGGTAGAGAAACATTTAATATAGACCTTGTTATGTCTTCTTAGACACACTCTTGGAGCAATCAGAGCCAAAGCATGTTAATGGGTTGTTTTATGTCTCTGTTGTCTTTGCTTTCTGGTGTGATGCTAAGAGAAACAGCAGGACTTCTGCAGTGTTCCAGTTTATTTCTTGAAGAGATTATAAAACAACTAAAACATAAAGTGAATGTTCTGCATACTAAAAAAATCTGCATGAAAGAAGTGGTCCAGTCCAATTTAGAAACTCAAGTTATTACACCCTGGCTCAATTCATACAGTTTTGGTTTGTATTATTAATACACAATGCTTGTTTTCCAGTGTTTGTAATAGTTTTGTGCTCATGCTTCTCCCTCATTGCATGTTACAGTACTATGCGCTTCAGATTCTGGAAACAGTTATCAAAACAAGATGGAAGATTCTTCCCAGGAATCAGTGTGAAGGTAAATTATTTGTTTGTTCCACATGCTGCTTAATAGCTATCAAAAAGATCCTAGAATTGTGTTAGCATTAGAGGCTCCTTAATCGATGTGACGTGCGGTTGCCTAGTTGAGAAGTATTCACCCACTAGGCACGCCGGTTTGTTTTCTGCTCCACTGGACCCCACTTGCCTCTGCAGAATGGTTGGATTCTGTCTTATAGCAGTCATCTCAGAGAGGAAACCACCAAAACACACAAATGTTGATTTTAAAGCTTTGTCAATGGCATCTTTGAAGAAGTAGAGGAACATTAGTTATAAAGATATTTTGTGCTTACTAACCATGCTTTAAAAGCATGAAATTCTAGATTGTCTTTAGACAAATTCTGTGTCCTCACTGGTCATTTTAATTTGAACTTTTATAAGATGTTTAAGAAGTAGATCAGAGCTGTTTTACCAAGGCAGCACTTTTGGTTCATGCACTACTGTTGAATATACTGAAATGTAAGTTTTGCCCTATCTCAACACTTTTCACCTAAATTAATTGTTGTTTGTTTCCATCCACTGATATAGTATCACAAAAGAAAAGGAGATAAATCAGGTGTTTTCAACTCAACCTGTTAATCTTTGCCTTGATACTTTGGGAAAGACAATACGTTAATTGATAATCATGTGCAAATCATTTGATTCTGCCTCCCTCCATTTAAAAGATAATTTTGCTCAAAATTTATTTTACATTGACCTAAGACTTCCCTACTTCTGACCATAGATGCCTGACTTTTGTTCAAGTGGCAAACCCAGTGCAGGGCGACCGGCAAGTATGTCTTTTCCCCCCTTGTGTCAGAGTATTACCTTGTTTTCGGCTCCAGCCATGGCACGCTTAAAATTCACTGTGTTCAGTATAGTTTGCCTGTAAGCAAATATGAAGGAGCTGAAGACACGGTTTTCAAGGTGCTCTGCTCACATTGAAGCTTGACTTTGTCTATGAAAACACTTGGGGAAATGTAACTTCATTGACCTGGCTGATGTCATTTCGTAGCCTGTCCTATACAAGTTCAGTGACAGTTGCAGTTTAACCAGCCGGCATGGCAGGACTAAGTAAAGAAGCACATCTTTTGAAAGAACAGTTGTACTAGAATAGGCTTGGCAGAGTGAGTTAGTGTTGTGGGAGCAGATTATTAGGGTTAGTAGTAATGTACCCCTCGTAACCCATCGTGTCAGGATATATTTATATTTCAGTATTTATTGGCACATGCTAACCGTGTCCTTCTTTTGATATCTTTGTCTGTTTGTAGGTATTAAAAAGTATGTTGTTGGTCTCATTATCAAGACTTCTTCAGATGCATCAAATGTGGAGGTGAGTTAATTTGAAATTCATATCACAGGGTATCCAAGATTCATCAAAAGGTGTGCTTAATTACAAATTATTTGTGTACAACAATTAGTTTGCAGGCACTATTTTCACAACATGTTGACAAAGTGACATTGCAGCCATACATTGCAGCCATACATTGCAGACGAGCGTCTTCTTGGTGTATTCATGTATAAACATTATCTTTCCATACACGTACATTAAACTGAATTGTACATTGTGTCCTAAGCCTGGTGAGGTTATTTAACCACCACACTGATTGGATATCTTGTTGACAGGGAGCGCTTTAATTTAGACTGAAGTGTTCTAGTAGAGGTTTGTACGCACATACTGTTGTTATTCTTTGACAAAATCAACAAAGTTTGTTACTGAAGCATTGTTCAAGTGGATGCATTTAGTCGACTTTGACATTTTGGAACAAAGCTGCAATGAAACGGACGACCCAGATCGGGACCCAACTGATGTTCTATTGTTTTTTTGTTTCATTCTCAGAAAGAAAAGGTCTACATTGGGAAGCTGAACATGATCCTTGTTCAGGTAAGCCTTCACCATGCAGTGAGCATTAATGATTATTGTTATAAAAAGAATAATTTCCATTCAAGATAAATAACTGCAATTTGACCACACATGAAATGATCGCATAGGACATTTATATAAATAATTGAACTGGAGATTGAATAATATTTTAAAATTCAGTTTCAGTGTAATTAAGCTTTAAAACTTCAACATGTGTTGGGTTACGTTGCTGGGCTGAAACTCCATAAGATGATCTGATGATCTGGTCCCAAGGACCAGAACCTGAGCCTTGTGGCGCTTATTGTCGTTGTATTTACTGAATATATCTTTGCTTGTGTTGTTGTAATTCTCATATGTATTTCGCTTTGGATAAAAGCGTCTGCTAAATGCGAATTGCAATCGAATTGTAATTGATGAAGATATTCTACAGTTTATTGTATCATCCATCAACAAATTGAAAAAGTCTATTTTTCAGTTCAGTGGTCACGCACAGCGAGAGCCTTTTTATAGACGGCTCACTACAGAGAGATGCAAGATTGATTATCACAAAGTATAGGGTCGGAAAAACTCTTAAATAATTACATGCTTGGAAATCATGTTAATGTGAATTCATAGTACAATCACAAATATAATACATGCAGTAGACTACTTCTAAGATTACCAGCACATGCACTGACAAAGATATGTAGCCAAAGTTTGTTATCCTAAAGTTCACTTAAAAAGAGAGCTGGTGCATGCCAGTGAGAGCATCACGGTGCTTCCTTGATGCCTCCTCAACTTTTGCAGTGATACTTTTTAACCTGTAGATGTCAGCCTTAGTTTATCTAAGCTCCATGGTGGTTAAATCCAAAAATCTTTCTTCCAGTGATGTCATATGATTATTTTGTTAACATAATTTTTATGGGAATTGCTCAGTCAAAGTGGATGGAGGCTATGAAGTCTTCAATGACTCCACTTGGCTTCATAATGATATGGTGTGCCTCCTGAAGAACAGGCTGGATAATTGCATATTAAAATGTTGGGACACAACACATGTTGTCAATAATGATGTAATGTTTTTGTAACGTGTAAAAAGTAGGAGCCTTGAGATGAGCCTCAGCCTTAGTATTTGGAGCCTTAATTTGTCATTTTCAGACATCCTGGTGGAGATTGATGTTAATATAATGTATTGGAATGAAATGGTGCACACGTGTCCATATGATTGAAAGAGGGGTAGAATCTGATTTTTCTGATCTGATTTTCAATTACTTTGTGCTGCTGGCTGTGAGCATGATTCTCTGCTAACATATGCTGAGCTAACAATGTTTTGGCTTTTTCAGGGCATTGTTAATTTGCAAATTCTGTATTGAAATGTTTGTGCACATATAATGTGTGCTCGCATGTGAATTTGTGGTTTACATTTATTGTATATTTATAGTGAGGTAAGATCACAGTTAAATTGTTTAAAGGGGAGATGGTCACATCACCTTTTTCATTTTTGAGCTTCTGCCCTTTGTGAAAAATGTAATCATGACATTTTCTGTGTTTGTGTCTATGTTGTAGATACTGAAGCAGGAGTGGCCCAAGCATTGGCCGACCTTCATCAGTGACATTGTAGGCGCAAGTCGTACCAGTGAGAGCCTTTGTCAGAATAACATGGTCATTCTCAAGCTGCTCAGCGAAGAGGTCTTTGACTTCTCCAGTGGCCAGATGACTCAGGTCAAGGCCAAACACCTAAAAGACAGGTCAGACTGCAACCATGTGAACTTCATGGAACTGCCGTTTGTTTATCTGATGACCCTTTCAGATGTTCACACAATGTATCATTATTTTACTAGTCTGGATGTTAAGGGAAAGTCCTGAAAGTTTCTTTCTTTCTTCCTTTCTCTGAGCTCTGATGCACACTTAGTTGCTAGAAAGAGTTCATCCAAGATCAAGTGCATAATGTGCACTTGATATTGTGCAACTCCAGAAATGGCAAAACATTCCACGCCTGAACCACAAACTCAATTCTCCAACTGCATGAACCTCTCATGTTACATTGTTTTTGGTTTTGTTTTTTTTACAATTGTGGGACCTTTTTCATGCCTCACTAGCCATGCATATAGGTGAAGAGAGAAGAAGGAACATAGAAGAGAATTCTCTGTCTAATGAATGGGAGAGCAGAGCTTGTCTACTGCTTATTTGCAGCAATATGCAGTATTGTTCTTACTAAACAATGTATATACTGCAGAAGCTGTTTAAAAAAATGTGATGTCTTTCTTTCATCTGATGATTTGCTGATTTGATTTGTTTGACCTCTGTTAGAGATTATAAGCTTTCTGAAATGTTTGAGCTGGACTTTCTCAGATGGACATTTAAAGTCTTTGTGTCTTTGCTTCTTTCAGCATGTGCAATGAATTTTCCCAGATATTCCAGCTCTGTCAATTTGTTATGGTATGTAAGTCCATATCTCTGTTTTTAGCATTCCTGTACAATATATGTTACAAATATTTGTCATCTGTTACAAACTGACTGAAGCTTTTTGTCATTCATTGGCATCGTAGGAGAATTCCCAGAATGCCCCCCTTGTCCATGCCACTTTGGAGACCCTCTTACGTTTTCTGAACTGGATTCCTTTGGGGTACATCTTTGAAACCAAACTCATCAGCACATTGGTGTATAAGGTGTGTACAAACAAACAATCTCAGACTTGCTCAGGTTGGAATTGATTGCTTGATTGTTCCGAGTAAAATTTGATTTCAAATGCTTTTCAGTTCTTGAACGTGCCCATGTTCCGCAATGTGACACTGAAGTGCCTGACAGAGATTGCTGGAGTAAACGTCAGCCAGTATGAGGAGCAGTTTGTCACCCTCTTCACCCTAACCATGTGTCAGCTCAAACAGGTAGGTGGAAATAAGCTCAAATAAAGGACCACTGACATTTCCCTGTCTTGAAGTAATTAGAATGCTAACCAGATCAACGTGTTTTTAGATGCTGCCTCTCAACACCAACATTCGGTTGGCCTACGCGAATGGGAAAGACGACGAGCAGAACTTC
>OMNV01026235.1:0-35901 GCA_900303265.1 Brotula barbata | reverse complement strand
TTTAGTTTCTCCACGCTCGTAGGCCCTAACCTCCGCATGAACCCACACAATCAGTCAGATGCTGTTCCTGCGAGCTGGATTGTTGGTTTCACTCATGTAGTATATATAGCGCTGTAACTGGAAAATGGTAAAGATACTTTGGTCAATTATCCAAAGTTGAAAATAAACAAATGTCTGCTTACTCCCCGAAGAAGAATGGAGGTTTTCCAGGCAGGGCTTGACAAGGAACAGGTTAAATACCTGTGTTGTTGTTTCTGGATAAGGCATGACGCTTGTAAAAAGTTCATAGAAATGATAAATCTTTATCCGCTCCCGAGCCCTCGTCCCACACCTCCGCTCCACCCTCACATGAGCCAGACTCTCCAAAGGTGTAAATCACTTTGACCTGCAAAACCCCCAACAATATGTAACAAAACAAAACACATTGCAGTATCTCACCGAGGAAAAACATCACTGTTCCTGCAGACAGGAAACTCATTTCTTTCTTCTAAGTATGAATCATGATGTCTGTGTTTGTGTTACTGAAGTTACAAAGCTTGAATTAAAACCAAAGCCAAACAGGGCCACAGATATTGGCAGAGCAGCAGAGCAGTTGCGGTGTTTTATTTTACTTCTTTTCCGGATCACGGGATTTCCGAACCGGGTCATTTTCAATATATAAATGCACTATTAGTACTAGAAAAGCATTTTAACACCGCAGTCCCTGGACACCGATTATTTTCTGCGTAAAATAGCTGACAATGAGTTGTCCTTCAGTATCATAGACAATAGCCTTTCGTCCAAATCCATTAGGTTTCTTGCAGAAACTGCATTCCATAAGTATCTCATCCTTAGTTAGCTTTGGAGAGCTTTTCCTTTACTTTATCAGCGTGGACCTGTGTCTTATCATGACTAATGCTGAAAATTCCTCCCTGAGATAAGTAAAGGAGCTTAGGATTACCCTCTTGACTGAACATTGGAAAAGAGAGGGAGAGAGAGAGAGAGAGAGAGAGAGCGAACGAAGCGAATGTTTGTGTGCGTGTGAGAGAGTGCGCACGTGTGTGTGTGTGTGTGTCTTAAAGACGAGAGAGGAAGAGAACTGAGGAGGGGGTTCAGCTGGTTCCTCTGTATATTTTCTCAGTTGTGAAGCAACCTCACCATTAGTGTCAGACACTCAGATTATCCAACCAACGGAACAGGGATAAGTGGATTGATGAGGTGCTTCCATAGTCGCCGGCTGCTACGGTAGAAAAGGGCCCTACACTCCTGAAGCAGCTATTTTCCTCAAGGAAGGGCAAAAATAATGAGCTACTTAACCAGACTGTTCACTGCATTTCTGTCATATTACAGCTGGCTTGTTTGTTTATCCCAGACAGATCTATATTTCACTTTTTTAATTGAATTACTTTGATACAGACTAAAAGCCCTCAGCCTAATAACATGCCAATTACAATGAAGACCTACTTAGAATAAATATGAATATAATGCAGCAATTTATGGCTTTAAATACAAGGAGAGCCAGCCTCCCTTGACACCCATTGATTAATAATTGGTGCTGCCGTCTTAAAGGGCAATTAAGGGGAGCAATTTGAGATCTTCACTTAGAACTTAAAATGCCATTTGTCAGAGAAAGTGGGCACTCCTTACCTCCGCAGCCTTAGATCAAAAACTAAATCAAATAGATATTCCTGTACATAACGTATGCCACGTTTAAGGAATTGGACATCATGATTTTTGAATTGATAGTCCAGTATACCCCAATGGAAATGTTTATAACGTCCACAGCGATTACCTCGCCGCAATTTATTTTAAGCACTCTGCTTGATGATGCCTATGCATTTGCATTTCTTTGTCATTTGCATGGCTGTGCTCTTAACGTCCATACAGTAATGAATCCTCAAGTTCTCAATTTATTAATGGAGCTGGCCTTTGCAACTTGTCCAACTCTAGTAACATATGTTCTCTAAATATGCATTGATTTATTTTGGTCGCAGATAAATTATTCTCAAAAGCAGCATGTGCACAGGCTACTTAAGTAATGACCTATCCACTGCAAAGTATTCATTCACGGGCTACTCATAAACGTAACGTATAGGTCGCCATATGGACCAATCGCTGTATTGGACTTATTTGCTTTGTTTTATTGTTTCAAGGGTATGAGCTAATACATGCTGGTCACATTAAAGGAACAATCGGTAATCAAATTGCACACAAAAGGATCATCCCTTAACCAAAGCAGCAGTGCACTCTGCAGAGAACCACTACGCACACTCACGCACAATCGCTACAATGATAAAATGTGTCTTGAAACCTTCATTTCATTAATATAGCAGTTGGGCCACTGGTTCATTCCAGTCGATGATAAAGTCGTGGTTCATATGAAATCAATTCTACCAAAGAAAACAACACATGAATATATCTCATCTTGTGGTCGACAGAGGAAGAGCTGGTGAGGGGAGGAGGAAATTTATGTGTTATAAATAAAATTAAACCATTTAGAGGAATAGAGTCTGCTGTTTTACACAGTGTGCATTATAAATACAAGAGTTAATCATTTCTTCCTTTGCAGTCGGTAGTTTGTTTAAGGCTCACCTCATTCACAGCATGTTAAAGATAGCGGCAATAACAATTTTATTGGCTCTCAGCAGTTAACGGCTCTCTTGTCCTCGAGTCACGGAGGATGAAGGAGACAAACTGTGCAAAAACTACCAAAGTGCATATAAAAGTTAACCACTTACCCTCTATAAATAGTAAACTTCTCCATTTTTTCACACCGCCGGTGAACTTGGAAACCTTTAAAGTGGGTAATTTATTCTTTATGAGTTAACGGCAAAGCAAACAACACAGCCTGCGCCATTTTTGGAGAAAAAAAAATCTCATAAACGAAAATTCGGCCTTCGTTGTGTGACTTCAGATTGGAGTTCACGACCAAATGATTGAATTAATCATGGAAAGAAGATTTCACGTAAACAGTGGACGTCCAAAGTTAAATCAGCACTGAAAATTGCCTTTAAAAAATAAATGAAAGTTATCCTACACTTATCCCCTCCAAGATTGCATAGTTTGAAATGGAAAACTATTATATTTATATATATATATATATACTGTATATATAGAAATAGATATAGATATTCCCATATTTGAATTCTGCCCATAATATCAAAGGAAGATCTATAGATAACAGCTGTTATTGTACGTTTCCTTCAATACCGTTTGTCTTCACTTATGTATTGATAGACTATGCTATCGAGGATGAACTGCTAGAAAGAACATACTGTATATACAGTAATAATAGTGCTGATGGGAAAAGATTTACAATAACGAGTTTCAAGGCCTCTGACATCAGAATTTAATGTAGTGTAAAAATGGCCACCGACCCCACGCAGACATTCGGTTGCGTAGCTAAATCCAGTGGCAGTAAATGGATCTCTCTCCTTGTTCTCCTGACCTTGTGTTTTGACCCAGTAGGCTCAGCTGTTAAACCCAACACCTATTGGATATCACACAAGTCCTTAACAACCTTCCCAAGGCCATGATAGGAGAATTATCATGCACATAACCATAATTCTGATTCCATCGTTTGGAGCTGTGCTGTGGTTTAGCAGGTGGGAGCGAGATGTTTGACCTTGTTAGAAACCATAAATCTAATCTCATCATCCATCATCCAGTCAATTATTTGTCATTTGTGTTGTGATCAACTGCTTGAGGGGATGAGTTGTGTCCCAGGCTTCCCAGCAGTCAATCTCAGCTTTCCCTGTTGGGATATAGTTGTTGCCCTCAGCTCAGTCAGCATACTGTCATGAGATACACTCAAAGAACCTCTTTGTCCTCCTGCAGAGACGGACTGGGCAGTGCTGACTGAACCGTTGAAAGATTTGCTATTTGTTTTATGTCTGCATATAAAATGTCAAAAATATGGTTTCATCTAACGCCCAACCCTGGTACTTTGGTGTCATCCTTGTTTCAAATCAACTAAGCATCAACTCCACTTCCCTTTCTGGTCATATTCCCTCTGTGAGCGTGAGTGTTTAATATAGCTGCCATTATTTTTGAATAGAAGACCATCCCAATTAAGAATGGATGCAATCCAGTTCCAAATCTGCTGTATCATGTTCATGGCAGCACACCCGAACTGATTCGCTGGCATTTTCAAGAATAGCTTTAGCCAAGTAGTTTGAAGGGTGGTGGGAAACAAAGCATTAGGGAGGGAATACAAACTGAATTGTCCTAATGCCCAGGTATAAGAAAGGGTAAGATATACAAATGCTGAAGTAGAGTTCGGTTTTCCTCTTTAATTCCACCTTTATCTTTGTTCCACCCAGACTGCCTCTCAGCTTCCAGTCTGTCACAGTGAAGCAGCATAATGGGCCTGAAAAGATCAACCCATCTAAAGAGGGATTTGGAACCTTTCACCTCTTAGAAATCCAGGCTGGGGGAAACTCTGCAGTTCATAAATGCACACAACTGCTCATTTTCAAGAAGTGTTAATACCGCCTGCTACCTTTGTCTCGAATATCTCTCATGAAAATGTATAGGAAGGTACAGATTCAGTTTTCTTTTCATGGAATTCAAACATAAATCGGATACAAATGAAATTAACTAGTATGACATATAATATATGCAGAAAAAACAAATACCATACATTTGGAATTAGGCTAATTTGGATCCCTGGGTTATCAATGCATGGCTTCTTATTTGATTACTTTTAACAAGCGTTTTATTGAATATTTTGCCAATCTAATCAGAAGGCCAATGATAAACTCCCCAGAACGGAATTGGACTTCTATTCTTTTTCAGTGCAGTAAAATCTATAATGCCAATAGAAAGGCTATAGGCATGAAAGCCTTAAAAACATTACTAAAATCAGATTGTAGCCAAGACCTACATGGAAATGATGTTACGTTATGAGGGATTGATTAGTGTATTGCTTGAAATAATTAGCAATGATTTTTGTGCACATGAATCTGTGTTTGTGTGTGTCATTCTAACTGCCCTGTATGGATCTGTTTACCCCTTCATAAAGCCCGCCTGCTGTTTGAGTCAAGACTTTTGACAGTGCGAGTGTGTGTAGGCCTGCAAGTATGTATGTATGTTTACAATTTAATGTTTGTTATCATTTTGGATTTTGAATAAGATTAGATTTACCGTCACTTGAAATCCAGAGTGAAATTCATGCGATTTCACTTTGATTAAAATGAACGTTGCTTTTCATCTTTTCCCAGCTATTTACATTCAAGAGTGAGGACAGTGTGGGGCTTCACCATTACATCCTCTGCACAAGACAGGCAGTAAATATGCAGCATGTACTCATTAATTTAGCAAAACCTTGTTGTGCTCTAGGATTCCGTGCTCCACAGAAACTTCAAAAATCTACAAAACCATGCCCAAGTGGGAATAACACTGTAGCTGTACACAGGATATATTTCTGTGTCTGTTTATTTGATTAAAAAAGAAGAAACTATGATAGTGACAATCATTAATCACTCTACTAATTACCAGACACTTCTTTCATGTTCACAGTGGTTGAAAAGATGTAAGAAAATCAACTCCCATGTCATTTGCAGGGATGTTTAAAGCCACGGGACAAACAAACGCTAATAAGGCTTGTCCCCTTCAAACAGGACTGGTAAACACACCACAACTCTCCACTAGGTGTGTATAAGGAACTGTGTCTAATTATTAGCTTGCATGCTATCACTCTACATGCCTTGATTTGTAAAAAAAAAGAAAAAAAAAGAAAAAGTAAAACCCTAAAAGAACATATGTAAAATTTTGGGACAGAATTGTGTATATTGACAAGAGTGAGCTATTTTATCGATATCATAGCTAATACAGTGTGAGCATTCATAGTGAGTGACTAGCACACATATACCTGAATAAACCTCATATTCCTTTGTCGCTGAGCAAATGCATTTATGAAATAAGCCCTGATTTGTTGGGCGCATTTGGCAGATAGCTAGAGGCAACAATCAGCAAAGGTCATAATGTTGTTTACAGAGACTCAATCAAATAAGAAATGACAAACCACACTGTCTGATTCTAAAAATTACACTGAACATTACTGTTAAATTGACTTTATTGTTTGTTGGAGTTCCTAGTTTGTGGCCGGGACTTTTTTTTTATTTGCTTCAAAGATGAGCTTGAGCAGCAAAGGAGCTTTTTTTGATGGCCCAAAGCATCTGTATTTTGTCAGATGATTTAAAGCATTTGAAGAGAGGTTTGTTGGCCGATAGGTCTGAAAAAGTGGTAGCATAATATAACACTTGGACCATATGTGTAAAAATGATTCACAAGTTGTAAATGTCATATTTGGGGTTTTCGCTTGTTAACCTTGATACATGAGACATGGACTATAATCTAAAAACAGCAATTTTCAATCTCCCGTCGCCCCATCGTCCCTCTGAGCATTGTGAAAACATCTTGTGTTTTTGAAAAGCTAACTGAGTTATGAGATACAATGTGAAGAACATGAGATTTACTCAGCCCGAGTATCAGCCCGGCTTTGGAACCAGCAACAATAGTGGGGCCTCCACAATATCAAATTTTAGAATCAGGAGTTTATGAGCAAAGCTTTCAGTGGACAAGAGGACCTCGGGGCCTTATAGCCCCAAGAAAGGCAATTACTTGTATAGGTATTATTGTGTGATGGATCCTATTTGTTGGTGACCTGTGAAACATGCAGTACAATACAACACTGCGCTGGTTTGACATAGTGGTGGAGCAATGGTTTTGTGTGTTTTGGTGTAATCAGTGTGTAGCTGAAAGACGAATGAAAGAAAAACGATAGAATACACGAAGCAACGTTGCATAAGTCATCTGAAGTGGGCGGTTCCGCTTAGATTACACAAGAGAATGACATGTTATGATGTGTAGGATTTTGTTTATGTTATATTTTCATTGCAGTAAAATACTCACTTATATTATGAAGTAATCAAACTGGTGACTGAAATATTGGGGTTTCATTTATGATTCATAATAGGGCTGTATCAAAAATTTTAATTAGCAACCACACTTGTTTCAGAATATGGCTTGAAATTCAAGGTGGAAACAGGGAGCAGATGGAGGTGATGTGAAATCCAAGCAACAGCTGAAACAAATGCGAGACGTCTTGCCAGAGAGCTGCCGTCACTTTTCAACACATTTGCTCAGGCACGACAAGGGCAGCCCCACAGGAGGGCCTAACGCTCACTCCTCTCTTGAACCTTTCATTTCTCTTCATCACAAATCTGGGAGCCACGGTTTCTATCCTGCAGATGGCCGGTCACCGTACCGCACTGTGCTCGAAAGTAGTTAAAACCAAAATGAACCCACTTGTGTAATAATAGTATTTGATGACATAATATAATGGGTATAACATGTACAGAGTTTGTTATTTAGACCTAATTGCATTAATGCGGAATAAATCGTTTATTAAAGATTATAGATAATGCTAACTTTTGGGCTGCTGGGTTGTGTAAGGGCTAGACGGTTATATCCTCCTTTTCTCTTCCTTTTATCTATTGAATACATCAGGATGATTGGCCAGGTACTTCCTGTAAAATTGTATTTAACGCAAAATCAATTTATAAATACATTTTTAACAGATTATTGCAGCGGAAGAACCCATTATTATAACTATAGCTTGTTTTTAGGTCTAAAAGTTGCAAGGTGACTTAGAAATTAATAAAAATGAAGCCATTTGTTCCAACTGGTGACACCGTATGTTTAGTCTGATCAACTGACAAGAATGTTGAGAATAAAGCAGTGTTTTACAGCCATATACCCTCTTTGATATGGGTGTCCAATGCCCATAAATAAGCTCATTCATAAATGTACAACAAACAGGGAAATGGGTGTGTGGGGAAAGCAGACAGGTGCATCCTTCATTCTAGCATGTGTTTTACACCATCGTACCCCCACCAGTCCATGCAGGGCCATCTCTGTCATTGTACAGTATGTAATATGTCCCAACAGAGTACCTGGGGAAGTGGCCATACTAGCACTTGACACACACACACACACACACACATACACAGATTGTCCCATCAGTTCCTGAGGTCCTGTTGGATAGATAGAATAACACCCAGTGGAGCTGCTCCACCACCACCTGGGTCCTCCTCCCCCCCTCCCTCTCTGTACCATCCCTCTGCAACATGGTCATGTCACTGCCAATCAGGCCTTCCTGTCACTGCACTGTGGTGCACGTGTGTGTAAGGCAATTGCACTGGCTCACCCCCGGAGTGGACACGGAGAGGCAGAGAGTGATGGAGGCTGCCACCTAACAGCCTCTAATAGCACCTGACACAGCGTTACACACAGCTACGATCTCTGTGCCGCCCAGCTGAATTTGGAAAAGGGGTGGGGGCAGGGAGTTGGGATGAGTGTGCATGTACGCGCGTGCGTGTGTGTGTGTGTGTGTGTATGGGGGTAGGGTGGAGGAAGGCACACCTGGGGAAAGACAGTGTTGAAGGTGAGATGTCAGAAAGAGTGCACATCCTACAGTTTAATTCAGTTTCATGGCTTCCCATCAATTCCGTTTGATAAACAAAAAGCTAAAGAAGATATTTTTTAAAGTCATTTCAGTCTCCTTTGCACCCTCACTGTAACGCTCTCCTTTTATTTATTTCCCTGACCATTGTGCGTCCTTCACTTTTCCTACAAATCCACATTAGAGGATTAACCCTAATCCAGCCCTAAACCCCAAACCTAACCAAAATAATTCATCTTATCCTGTATGACTTTTTTCCAACTTTTTTCGCTTGCTCCTCCGAATGATACCGTTCGTCCTGTGTACACTTCAAAGGGGGGAGGGTGCAGGGCTTAAGTGAAGATGATCCACGCTGCCTATCTTTGCATGCCAACTGACACTGCCGGTGACCCCTGAGCAGATGTTCCTTGTAATAATCTGCAGTTGAGAGAAGCATGCACACCAGGTGGAGATCCCGTGGTCCGCTCCCAAACGATTTTCCCCTTATAAAACAAAAGGAGCTTTGAGGTATCGGCTTTCGGCGACACAAAGATCGGGGTGTAAGGGCCTGCAGAGGGGAGTACTTTTAATACAATTAGAGGTCTTTAGGGACATGCAGCGGGGAAGGCAGGCAAACAGGGCACTGGCTGACTTGGCAAGACAGAGACAAGGATGTTTAGACGGACACAAACAGGCTTTTAAAATGACACGAGGTGCACTGTCGCGGCAGGTGTTGAGGTAAGAGGAAATAAAGAGCAGGAAATGAGGGAGCTGTTGGAAGATATGCCATAATATCTGTAAAACTATCTGGATCTGGTTTTGGTTGGGGAGGGTGGGGAGAGACGGGGGTTTAGGCCGAGAGAGAACGAGCGAGTCAAAGCGAGAAGGGCGAGAGCGAGGGAGAGAGACTAGGGGACTGGAGCCGCCTGAGCCAAAGTCCCCTAAGCAAGGGCACAGCTCCTGTTACTGCCTGCTAATGGAGTGGGGCTATTTCAGTAGCATTGATTGACTGCTTTCTTCCTCTGAGCGAGCAACTTTCTCATATCTGGAGGAAAATGGATCATAAGCACCCCGGCAGACGAGAGCGGGCTGGCGGAGTGGAGAGGATGATGTTGGTGGCACAAAACACCCATCTGACTTCTCCCTCACCCTCACCCTCGCCCTCGCCCTCGCTCTCTCCCTGTCTGACTGTCTAGCAGCACGGTGGAGGAGGTGAAGGTGGAGGAGGCTGGTGTGAAGTTCCCCCTAAGACCTTTAGGGGGTGCAGTCATTCCACTTTGAGACTGATGTAGCCCCGTCTGCTTTGTCATAGCTGTCCAAGACAAATCCTTCCTGGTTGATTGTTTTCATTGTGGGGTAAGGCTGAGGTAACTTTGACAGATTTCCTGAATAAGAAATGGGACAGGAAATGAGAATTTATCTGACAGGTATACATGGCTGATTTGATACCACCGAGGAGCGGGATGAGCAGGTCAAAGCCACTTTTGGTACCATATTAATGATGGGTTCTAATTAAGTTGACAGGACCGGAGGAGCAAGGACAGCAACGCACACGTTTGATTTTGCTGCTGCTGATGTAAGGATACCCTCTGCTTTGATAGGTCTTTCTCTCCAAATTAACAAGAGTGTGTAATTCAAATTGTCAGTTTCAGTCACAGACAATAAAAAAATACAACTTAATAAAAAAATATGAATAAAATAAGGATATCGTAATCATGTCTTTCAGGCTGTTTTTAGGGGAGGTTTAAATATTAATCGAATAAAACATTTCACGTGTCATTTTTAATAAACAATGGCTTCCGATGGACACAAATTCCAGCTACTTATAAAAAGAAAAAATCACAAACCTTAAATTAGTAATTACAAAAAAATAAACACACAAGACCCATTTACTACTGTCTTTAAACATTGGCTAATCTACTTTCCCTGCCTGAGGCGTGCAAGCGTGTGTGTGCATTGTGTGTGGGTGAGTGTGCGTGGAGATCTGTGGTGAATGCCTAATTATCTGATTATATATGTTTATTCTAATTCATCCCTCTGGAGGACTGCGCGAGCCTCAGAGAAACCAGGCACCGCACACAGCAGCAGCTAAGTGGCAGAGAGGCAGAGGAACTCCCCTCATTTCACTGTTTAGCTCTTCACCCATTCATAATCTGTCATATAAGTCATAACACCGTATCTATTTCATACGCAAAACCAATGCACACAACCTGTGGGCTGTTGGACCCTTGATGGCGTGGAATACATATGTTTTAGATGCTTTCATTGTAAAATATATACATATACTGTATATAATTATATATTATATTATTACACCATTTCTGGAACGTATAGATAAGAGTGTCAATTTCAGGAAATTCCCAAATAATGATGAAAGGTATGACAAAAGGTACACAGACATTAAAAGTGTGTAGAATAAAACACAGACGTACAGTGAGTGAATATGAAGTACAGTCAGAGAAAATAAACAGCCTGCATCTGGTGGATTAAATAAAAAATGTGACTGAATTTAAAAGCCATCAGAAGTATTTCCCTCAAGTTGAAATTGTATTTTTATAAGCTCAGACAACCACAGCAAATAACTGTGGTGATTTTGATAAACCAGTTAGCAAGGACGGATGGAGCCCTTTAAAATTTTAAAGGTGTGGCTTTGAAAACCAGGCCTTTACCATATTCTAAAACTTTCCTCTGTATTTTCAACTCACTTTTTTTTCACTGTTGGGTATTAATGTTGGAAAAAAATATACATTTCTTTTTTGAATGGCTGCGTCTTTTAAATATGGGCCCCCTCTGAATATGTGCTGTTCTTATCCTGCACATTTGAGAGAGACGTGCTTAATGGGCTTCAACTACTGTTGCCTTTGATCAAGTTTAAAGAGGAGCAAAAAGGGCTCTGTAGCTAATGCTGATCCCCATGGCTTTCTTCACACCCTGTGTGCTCTCTCTCTCCTGTACATGCATGCACGCAGACACACACACACACAGAAAACACACACATATACAGACACGGCTAACTCAGGCACCCCACCTCAGCCGTAGCAGAAGTGCACTCTCTCCCACACACACATAACCCCACCAACCGTGAGGCTACAAATAGCTAACCAAGGTGACTCTATCGATCTCCAAACAACAGTGTGTGTGTGTGTGTGTGTATGAGAGAGAGAGAATAAAAGAGATGGAGAGATTGAAAGAGAGAGAATTAAAGCAGATAAAGAGTAACCCATGTGTTTCTACATGGAAAATCAGTGTGTAATAGGGAAGTGTTGGCATAAGGTTTCTGTATTGCACCATGATTACACACTGCCTCTTAATAAAACCGAGACCTCATTGTTCGTATTTTTTATGGGTTTCTAATCCAGTAGAGACGCTCCCTCCACTATTTGATCAACACATACTGTATAACATACATTATACTGTTAATAATAAGACTTATATTATACATTTATATTTTCTCCTGAAATAATTCCAGTGTGTAATTTTGGCATATTGTCTAAGCAGCGCCACACCTCGCTCAGGTAATCTACTTTGCATTCATTAGTTTGTTAATATTGTTAATTGTCTTTTTTTTTTTCTTTTTTTTTTTACATTTAGTCTTTGCTCTTGTCCTTTGATGCATTAATGTTGCTGATATTCAGCTCGGTTTTAGTTTGTCTCTTCATTCATGCTCAACTGTGTTTAACGTGCAATCAACATAATAAAGAAAGCACTTGTCCTCCCTGACTAAATGGCCATTTTGTCAATTTGAGTCCACATTATATGCAACCAACAGAGAAAAATACAAGGCATCATCCTCATGTAGGAGCAAATCAATAGTAACCTGCTCTTCTCTGGATGTACTTTAGTTGAGGTCAGCACTTGATTCTTCAAACATGCAAATTGATTGTCTGACAGACATTGAAAATTGCTTTAATGGTCCTCTTTACAAACCTGATTTGTATTGATTGCATTAGATTTTGAATTGCCCTCTGGAAAAATACTTTTTCAGCCTGGAAGGTATAGCTTATTTCTAGGAACACACTGGCAAATAGTAATGTGTCTTCACTTTGAGTTTGCAATTACATATTTGTTTATATTGCTAACAGCAGTGTTCAACTTTTGCGCACAGTTGAATGATGATTATAAAGAGGAGTTAAAACAGTCAAGTAGACTTATTTATAGAAAACCATACCAGATTACCTTGTTGATTTCCTAACAATTATTTAAAATACATATTTCAGATATTCTGTTCATGGTGAGCTATTTTGATTATTTATCACCAAAATCCCAAATTAATATCTATGTTATAGTTAAACGAGTGAACTTTGATTTTGAGTCATTTTGTACTCTTATTTCTTCTGATATAACATCACTGAAGTTTTAGTGATAAATTTGATTTATGACCGTAAATATTCATCAAAATGTATCATCCTGTGTCTTTCTTTTGGTAGAAGTGAGAGCTTTATATGTCAACATTGCTGCATTCTGCTTCATCTTTTTTTTTTTTTTTTTGATATGTATCAAATTTGTAGTAAGCATTTATATAGCCTGTTCTCTTCCATCCGTGTTCTACCTAAAGTGATTTGGTTTACTGTAGTGGGTGGTACAGTTCTGAAACACTCTATGAGATGGAGACAGAGGGAGAGAGACACTGAGGAGAAGGAAAAAGAGAACGAGTGACAGAGTAAGAGAGAGAAAGAGACAGGAGAGAAGTGAGTCTCCAGGGGAAGTGAATGGTTGGAATGCACGTTGAGGTTCGGTGAATGAGCTCCATGCTAGGCTGGGGGGTACTGGAGGTATTGTGTTCAGGCAGCAGGGGTCACGGTGGCTGTGACTGACACCAAAACAACATTTCATGGCAGACAACACTGGTTAAAGGACGCGACCGGGGACTCCACTGACTGACCACACGACAACCATTTTACTTAATGGTGAATTGCTTGTGATCAGCCTTTTTTCTTCTTCTGTTTTCTTAAAGAAGAAAAAGAAACATGCTACTCTTAAAGTAGAGTGTTCAGCTGCCAGGGCCTTTAAAACTCAATGTTTCATTCTAGAGATCAGCCTGTTCCTGAAAAGTTTGTTCAGTGATGCTAAGGAGAGATGGAAGGCTTTCATCCAAAACAATTTCTTACAGCTACAGCCAACATTTTATGCATCTGCACTGCATCTGCTCCACAGCAACCAGCACAGCTTTGCTTTGTAGCTCTAAGCCGAAATAATTCCAAAATAATGTCACTCGGGTCCAGAAGTAATTATTAAACAATGTGTCTCTTACAGTATGTATACATATGTGGTGTGTGTGTATATCGCCAAGCACACGCTGTCTGTGGATACAGGCATGTGTGTTTTAAGCATACATTATGCATACTTTTTTTTTTTTCTTAGGTTCGTGAAATTGTTTATTTAAAAGCTATCATGAAGTAGCAGCAGTCATTGATTCTGTCTGTAGACATTGATACTCTATGTATTTTTAATTGGTCACAGGACTCGGATCGTGATCTGGTACTGGGTACTTGTGAGATTACTGCTACCTAAAATGATCCGTTCATTGTGTCCACGCTTTGACGTGCCTGACATTTTTTTTTTGTTAAGAACCATAAGTGAACTAAATTCCTGCAGCTCCACTCCGCTCCCACTCTCGCAGCCTCAACTTTTCATTGCTCTCTATGCACTTATCAGTTCCATTTAATAGTGAACTAGCTGGCTGATAGTATAATTAGGCAGCTAACATCTCTTTTAGGAGTCTATTGAGCATTCTAATTAGCAGCAGATTAATGGGCAGTGAAGGCTGATCTCAGCTCCACACCACCAACACCAGCGACCTACTGTTACCTTCAGCTGTGCACCGCCCAGGGGTGAGGAAGGAGAAAAGTGGGGGTTACAGTTAGGGGACGGGGTGTGTGTGACAGTGTGTGTCTGTGGTTTAAAGGGGGGACTACGTGTGCATGCGTGTGTGTGTGTATTTGGGGGTTGGAGGTGAATGTGGTTTGTGGGTGTTTTTGATATTGTGTTAATAGTTGGAGCTGAGAAAGAAAGAGTGTGAAGGCCTGGGGGTTGAATAAGGGTGTGTGACGTGTAGAGAACGGGGTTAGGTCAAGGATTTTGTGTGTGTGTTTTGCAGGGAGTGTACCTCCAGGTCCTTTGGAGACATTGTGAGGCACTGAAAGTCTCGCCCTGGGGGTGCCTGAGCACTAATTCTAATTATCAGCAGATTACAGAGATAATGGGAGACCCTGCTGTCAAGAATCTAACAGCTCTCTCTCAGACTCTCTCTCTCGCTCTCTCTCTCACTCCCTATTTCTCATATAGCTATTTTACAGCCCAGCAGTCACTAAGACTTGCTTGGTAAGTGCTAAAGGAGAGAATGAGGCGCAGAGAGTAGTTTTCAGAGTATTAGAGAGGGGGAGCAAGTAAGAAGATTGAAAGAGGACCCGAATTGACAGGGGGTGAGCGTGAGTGAAAAAGAGTTAAAGAGAGAGTTAGAGAGAGATAGAGAACGATTTAGTGATAAAGAGAGTGTGCTAGGTGAGAGGGAGAGGTAGCCACGGTGGAGGAGAGTGAGAGATTCTCTCCTTTTTTTTCTCAGTGCAGACTCTTTGCCAGCCAGTCTGTCTGTTTGGTGCCATCCATTCATTCTGATGCTCTCAGTCTCTGTCCTCTGTCTGCCTTTTCTGTGCTTTGAAGCTGTTGTCTGTACTTTGAATGACCACTGTTTAGTCATTTCCTGCTTCATTAAATGCACGGATGCAATGGATAGCAGGGAGGAGAGTGGAAGAATAAGGACGTTTAAAAAAAGTTGAAGAAATGGATTCAAATCCACAAAGTCCATGCTGTGACCTTGCCAGACCTGCCACCGGGGTTGCCCTTTGGCTGTTCTTTGCCAGGGACGAGGATCTGTCACCACTGATTCACCCATTCATTTGTAAGAGTTGTTCTTGTGGAAACACATTACAGGAAAAATTGAAAAGCTGCTTAAGATTTGCTCTGTTAATTCTACAGTAATTCTCAAATAAATACCATTTTTTAATTAAAATTACCTCAGAATGACTGGGAGCACATGGGGAGGCTCTTGTTTGTGGAAGTAAGAACATGATAGACCTCTGTCTGCTAAAGCCAACTTATTGTAATGTTTTATTATTATCATTATTATTATTGTCTTTTTTTCAGAATTCTGATAAATGTAGGGAGATCTTTGTCTGTGAAGTCATCAAGGTAAACAGCTGCAAGGAGGTTTCAATGCAGTCACTGAACTGGAAACTAAGGTAATGTGTAGGTCTTCCAGGTGGGAGTAAGACCGTATTCCCACTGTTTATCACGTTCTCTGTAAACTTATTAGCATTTATTTATTATCTCATTATTGCTTTAGGTTGCGGTCAGACTCTGGTTGGGATGTGTTTCTGAAACCAACTACAGATTGTCTTCCATATTAAAAAGACAGACATGTGTAGATTTGTACACAGCCAAGATGGGAGAATCTGGGTAAGCATGGTATTGCTCAAGCAGTTTGGCCCATAAATGTATACACACAAGTGTAATCACCTGTGATCACCTTTACATTTCTGTGTATACATATTCATACTCACACATATTTTGAGTAGGAAATTGGAGTGTATTTTGGTGGCCATTTATTCCATGTTTGTATTTATTATTTGACATTTGCAATATGATGTATAATTTTCTGCCATACAGAACAAAAAATGCTCTGTACGGCAGAATTTGAATCTCCCATGAAAATAACCACCTCATAGTAAATTCTCAATGTCCAGCAGATAACGGATGCTATTTTATCTGCTTATTTATTCTGCCTCTCTTTCACATCATCTATAATGAAACCAAATTAATTAATTAAAGCACCCGACCAGTGACGGATTATTAAAAACTTTGCATTGAAGGAAACGTAAAAAGACTAAACCAGCCCTTCTTAAGATGTAAATGTTTTGCAATATAGTAAAAGATTATGAGGGATAAGGTCAGGGAGTCTCTCCCTGTGGAGCAGAAAGGGAGCTGTAGCCTGTGCCAAATGATCTACACCACACTGTTCTGCCAATCTGTTGGAACTTGGCTCCAAAATGCTCTTGCGGACACCCCGAGGCCCGTGGTTGGTGTGGTTTATCATTGCTAAGTACTGCACTTCAGTGGCTTTCAAACTTTTCCAAAGATAGGGTGGTGGGGGGGGCATATCCTTTTTTTGATGACCCTAAACTGTTCTCTTAGTTCAACTATATTTATTTGTATTGTCATGATCATAGCACAAATGAAGCTTTTTTTTCCCCTTTCTGATTCCATAATTTCTTTTTGTTGGAAGTATTATGAGGATGTTAAATGGGAATATTGACTTTATTATAATGTCCAGCACACCTGCTTTGCAGCACAAAAAGTATAAGACTTACAAACGGGGCATTCTCAAATAGAATTACCCAACACATAAAGTCAAATGTCAAGAGCTGTGCACTCACTTCAAATGACTGTTCATCACCCTGATGGATTTACTGGGCGGGGGAATCCTGTTTTTATTCTCAAATGAATCTGTTCAGGACTCTGATGGGGGCCATAAAGGATGACATATTTATCTTCAGGCTAGGTGGTTTGACAAGGACAGCCAGAGTGAGTTATTACAGCTTACAGGATGGGGGCCCGAGATGGAGACTTACTGTACACTATAACAACACCATTCCATACTACTGCTCTTCGTACTGCTCTAATAATCCAGTTCTACGTTTAAAATGATATCGTAACAATGTTTATTAAGAGAAAACGTGAATTTCAAACATTCCCTAAATTATCAGTCATGCTTTGCTTTCCTTAAGTTTTACAACAGCTGTGCTTTCGTGTAATCTTCGCTGGCATCATTAACATACTGTACAGTTTGTCCTCATCCCTCAAGGCCTTATTAATAACAAGGACCATTAAAATTTATTAACCACCATTTTATGCCCTGTGATATAAAGTCAGTGGTGGCAGTATATAACTGTTTGTAGTTTATTATGAATCTTATATTGTTGGCTGCACACTTTTGTCATTTGACCAGCTGTAAATCAGCTCTCCTTAATTAACTGAGCTGCACAACTACTACCACTTTCATTTAGGGAATTAAATATTGACCATCTTGCCGTATTATTGAAGTTCTAGATCAAATACTTATACAGGAAATACCAGTTTGTAGTGTTGCGGCAAAACACACAGTCCTTGTTAATGTAAAGGTACAGTAACCTTACTTTATACTTAAAAAACATACAAAGTACTATTCTACTACTGTAAATATCCAAGAGGCTCAGACGTATCATGGCTGGTATCAAGCTGCTGTATTAAAACAGTGTCATGCTGCAAAAGTGTTAGGATTCACATATAACTGTTTCTACCAATTTGATATACAGAAGACAAGGTAATGTGGTGTTATTTTAATCAAATACAGTTAGGGAGATTGTCAATCATGATGATGAACTAGACCTTGACTGGACAGGTCATCGTATAATCCAGTCATACCGTGTATGATCAGCCTCCATAAATCAATGCTACTGCCCTGTCAGAGTCCATGAAACTGACCTTTGATGTTTTCAAACACACCAAGCTTGGAAGAAGAAAAAGTCCATGCACTGTACTGTATCAGGAGAACGCACATTCACTGACTGTTTTTCAATCTGTACGTCTGTATGGCCACTTTGCTTTGCCCAGTTCCCTTACAGTACATAAACCTGTGATCGTTGCCACAAAAATAACTGTTCTCACTACGGAGAGATTGGGGAAATGGACTTTTCCCAATGTGCTTCATGCTTCAGAAGAATGGCACGTTTGTCATTAATGTATATATTTCAAAGGGTTACTCCTGTAAAGCAATCCACAAGCATTCTTTCCCTCCTTGGTCTGTTCTGTGGGACCGCTGTGTTGTCTGCTGTGGCATGTGGAGCTGGATCGGGGGAGTTAAATGGATTAATTACCTTTAAGGTCCTTTTGCGTCTTTTATTTCACAGACAGGCTCACTGGGGGCTTTTGAAATGCACGACCCCCTCCGTTCCTAATGACATAATCACGTAATTAGGTGATTTTCAAATAGAATCGCCACATAAGTAGGGGGTTAATTTTCCTCCAGGTCTATTCGTCTGGCTGGTGTTTTAGGCAACTAGAGACGTACAGTGAGAATCAAAGGGAGACTAAAGGGGTTACATGACAAAACCTCTAGGGCAAGTCGGATAATTTGCAAATAATACAGAATGATGCAAATAATACAAAACTGTGCTGAAATACCACAAAGTAGAACAAAGTATTAGAGATGATACGTAAACGTTACATTTTAATCATTATCCCTAAACATCAGGGAAGGAACATAAGGCTCAGATGTTACTTAGGAGCCACTTTTAGGAATATGTGTAATTCCAATGCCGTTTAAGAATGATCCGCAGGCAATGGACAGAAAGGAGGAAGCAAAGCTTTATTTCCAGAGCAACCAATCTCAAATAAAGATTTCCCGTCTTACAAATGCTGGTGTGACACGGCTGAAATGCTCTCCTCATTGACTCCACACACAGGTCCAGTGCTCACAAACACTTCAGTAGTGAGGAGCAGTCTAATATGTGATGTGAAACAAGAAGGTGTCCTTTCATTCAGTCCACTGTGGGCTTTAGTGAGAACAATCAACCGCTCTCCACAGCAAGAAAGGCGTGAGGAGCAATTCTTTTCTCCTCCCAGCCACGGACGAGAAGAAATCAGATAATTAAATGTGAGAAACGGCATAGAAAGAGAGAAAGGGGACGGCCCTTTCTGCACGGCTACCTTCCTGAGGCTACCTGCTCAGGCGTGGAGCTAGCGAGCGAGCTAGCAATGGTGGTATATAGCAAGGGCCCTGCAGCGTGGAAACGGCAACGGAGCAGACCGTGACAAAAAGGACGGTACGGCCCCTCAATGCTCCACCTGGCAAACACAGACGGTTGTCAGGGACTGTCAAGCCAGGCATGTCCTCTTCAAGTGGCACCACGTCCATCAGAGCCCATTCTGAATGGGCCCTCTTGCTGTTTGCATGGCCTGAGCTCCAATGATTTGCCTCACTCCCCTCTGAAACCCCATAGACCGGTTTCACTGTCACAGCCATGGGAGGAGAGGTGTTGAGCCGACGCTTTTGTTGGAGACAGATAATGGGAGAGAGAGGAAAGTGTTAAAAATGATTGTGTCTCTGTCGGGGCTCTGTGTGGAGGTCCGTGGACTGAATCACATCATAATAAGGAACTGAAGCGGAGCAGGTCCCCTTTTTATTCTCCTTCAACAAGACATGACATGGCGGCTGTGTTTGGTCCTCTGGTCAAATATGTTGCCACTGTTGGATTAAGAAAGCTATTGTTGAGAAACAAAGAGGTCATCTGAGAAGGTGAAGCCAATAAATAGGTGAGGAATGTAACCGATATGGGACTTTCAATCCAGAATACCTTAGCAGCGACAGTGTGAAAGCAAAATATAGATAGCAGAATAAAAATTGATGTTGTAAATATCATGCTGCACCATGACCACTATTATACTTTAGCTGATGGGAAATGTAATAACAGATAAAAGTAATTTTAGAAAAATCGGTTACAGCCAATGATGACGTCAAAGCTATAACTTTCAACTTTAACACTGAATCTAAATTATAAAGTACAAATTTTGCTCTCTAATTTGAGGGTTTTGATTGCGGATGGAGACTCTCTGCTGTCTCGGTTTCTCGGTGCTATCCAAATTATTTGCCATTTGCAACACTGACTGAGTACCTTATGAAATTATGAATTTAAAATAGTCTGCCAATGGGATGAGGCAGATGACTGTTTTACATTTGACCTATATCTAGGGCTCCAGGCCACCCCGCCTCTCACACTAATATTTAGAATATACAGTAAGGGCTGAATGGATTTTACTGGGACATTTGGCAAATCAAAGCCGTTTTTTCCTTCTACAAGTGAATTTATTGCGAGTAAATAGACCAACTGTTATACGTTTGATTTAGACTGTGTTTAATGGGTAATAATAATAGTAATTATAATTATAGTGAATGCAGGCTGACAGACTAATCACGGCTTTGTACTTCTTCATTAATATTATTATTTCAAAGCCATTGTTATGCTGCAGCGATAAATGTCCTCACTTGATGCACAAATCCGTCTTGTTTGAGCGTTGCAGGTGCATGCAATTACAAGTTGTGTGCACGTTTGTGTGTTTGCTCCTGGGTCTCACATGAATATAAATACCTCAGTTAAGGGCCAGTGAGAACAGAGCTTTCTTCACTCTATTGACTGAAAATCTAGTTGTCTCATCTCTCTAAGCAGATGTCTTTCCCCAAGCATCTGTTTGTATTAGTACTGTAATTGCTGGTGATAATAAGCCCATTGATTCAGTATCTAAGGAAATAGTCAATCAGGGCAGCTCATTCGTCTTACTTTTCCTGACAGTTTTCCCCTCTAGCTAAACAGACAGTGCCAGGGCCTGGGCTTTGTTGACTGGATTGGAAAAGCAGACTGTGGTGGGTTGGGATTGGCCGGCCTGTCGACTCTGAGTGAGTGATGGGATCGGTGCAAACACACCAGTGACCTAATGGCCCTTACAGGAGGCCCTGGGTGATAGATGTGTTGATTTGTTTATAGACACCTAAGCCCAATCTCTGTTGTCTCTCTCTTTTCTCTCTATGTCTGTCTCCTTCTTAATGTTCAGTCATTTTCTTCCCCTATATTTTTCTGTTTTAACTCTTTTATATCTGTTATTTTAACGTTCGCTGCTATCGTTACCTCACTTTCTCTCTCTCTTGCCATTTCCATTTCCATGTTACCCAAACCGTTCAGCCATTCTCCAAAACGTTGAATAGTTAGGTATGAATAGTTAAATAGTTTTAAATCTTTTTAGTTATAGCCAGATATAGAGGCTGTCATTATGAAATATTTGGTATATTGCATATCACAGTAACATATTCTTAAGTGAAAGTGACAAAATATGCATTGGAATTTTTCAGAACGATAAGGATAGCTGATTTCATATTTTTAAGAACTAAAACATTGTTTGTACTTTTGTGCAGGTCTGACACTCGTTGTAAGTATTATAGACAACATAAATGTCTTACAAAGTGCCAACACGGCGTACCACTAACGCATTTGATGTAAGAACACATTATTTGGGCCACAGTCAATGTAGTCCCATTAGTTTCTCCTCATAAACCAGTAGCAATCTGAAAGCTGAGTGAATTCTAAATACCTTCACAGAGTGGAATGAGAGTAAAAGTGAACTGTGTCCTGCCTAGTTAATGATTGTCCCATTCAATGTCCAACGTGTCCGGCTCTACGACTTCAGAAGCCGTAATATTGTCACAAATAAATCACTGAGTGCTGGCCTAAACTAAATGTGTTCATTGGCTGAGGTCAAAGGGCAGAGACTCCCATTACTCTGTTCTGCCAAAGGGTCATTATTGCCATGTCAGTGTTGTTACAAATGAGACTTTGTGATGAATCTTTTCCCACCACTTCAAACATGTTCAGCTGAATTGAGGCTTTCAAATGGCTGCATGCTAAAGATGTTGCAATCTTGCTGGCATCTATTGCATTGCAAAACTTCAAACAATCAAATGTTTTATCTGCAAATCTTGCACTTTTGTCGGTGTATGATATTCCCAAAATTCTTCAAGTAAAAAAAAAAAACAAAAACAAAAAAAAAACAGAAACAGAAACAGAACCTGAATGTAAAAAATACAACGTAAACATCAAAACATTCCCCCACACATATTCACATACACAACCATTGGGGAGGAACGAGGAGAGAGTTAAATTCTTTACGGCCTGTCACAGTGTCAGAAGCAAGTTCACGGTGAGCGTGTCTTATTATGCACAGCGTCCGAAAACTGTGGTAAATTAGCAAAACATATGGCAACTTAATGATATCAATGAAGTGGCCATGAGGGCTGCCTAGGAGCAACAAATCTGTTAGATGCGGAGTGGTGTTGCTCACCGTGCCCCACCGTTTCCCTCTGACTGATAGAACAAGCCAACGCTTCGTCCATTAAGATCAATACGCCAGCCATTATGATAGTAAAAAGCACATTTACCAGGGTTGTCAGGCTCATTATTGCAAGCAGATGGCAGCCCTTGCACTTACAATTCTAGACATGGCAAGCAGTGACAAGACTTCAAATTAGAATCTATAATGCTAATCTATGGCCTGCTGGTGCAGTGGAGATAAAAATGCATTATGCAGCCTAAGACAGTGACTATTAGACTGGACTGTCTGAATACACACACAGTTCATTACGGCTTTGCTACAGTAGATAAAATTCTACCTGAGTGTATAACGTCAGTGCTTTGTTCTCGTTGATGTTTAAATGTTTACACACATCCTATATATCATATAGAGCTCCAAAGCTGTGTGTTGTCATGTGACCTGAACAGTTTTAGTGGTTGCACCAAGTCAGTCAGGCTGAACTTCTCCTTCTTGTTCTTCCATCGCTCTCTCAAAAATGGCTACCCCGTATTTATATGGAATAAACTACTGGATATGGATCCTTATATGTAAGTCACATTTAGAGTTTTCTATCTAGGACCAATAAGCAGATGGCCAATGTCGATGACGAGCAGTTTAAGAGACAGATGGAGACCAAAACACATTTTAAAAAAGGGGTAAATATTTGTTTTATGTTCATTGTGGGACAGATACATGACCTCCAGTTGAGTTCTAATAGTGTCCGCCTGATGATACTTAACTATCTATGTGTAGAAAAAATAATTGTCCACTACATGTTAATAAATAGTCTCACGTATATTTTGGCGTATACAATAAGTACAGTAATTACATTAAAAGCAGCTGTATGTAACAATTGGAGCGAACCATGAAGACATTAACAATTCATTCTCTACTCTTTAGCAGAGATTTAAAGAAACACGAGATCAGTGTTAAGGAGCACTCCAAGAACCAAGGACAAGACAGTCTCAAAGGGGGGACACGCTGGGACCAAGCAGTGTCCTCACAAAAGGTTCATACAGAGTGTCCGAGTGATGTCAGTGTTTTTAGTGAAGATTATGTTTCACAGTATACACCACTCCACTTTTCAGGGGACGTAATGCTGTGCTCTTGCTCCTGCTCTCTCTCTCTCTCTCTCTCTGTCTATCTCTTCCCTCAGACACTCCAAATAAATGACTAAAAAGAGATCTACTTGAAGCTGTCAAAGAGTGTCAGAGCCAACAGCCGGGCCATTCCGCACGACCTACTCCCTGACCCCCTCTTTTCAGGGGTCACTTGTAGGCTGCCTCTGGTGGGAGTGCGGGGTAGTCATGCACTGAATGACAATGTATAAACATATGAATCGCTCCTTCTCAGCCGCTTCCCTTCAATCACTGCTGACAAACGGCTTTACAAGACTGCACGGTTGATCAGAATTTCCAGAGAATAATTTGCAGCGAGTCACAATATGAAGTTTGACATGCCATGGACCATATTTGAAGCTTTGATTGAAAGTGCAAACTTGACAAGATGGATGTTGCAATTCTCGCAAAGGGCGAGTGTCTGTTTATACTCTGGCTTTTTTCCTGTGCTGGAATCTGATAAAGGTGACACGGGGACCACCCCTCAGATGGTTTCCACCGACTTGTCCAAAAGATCCTCAAGAGCCACACTGCAAGATTAATGATTCCAGATGACCCGAGGAGATCATGTTGAAAATGCATATTTGCTATATCAGTGCCGATTCTATATACAATGCCAATTTAACCTATCATTAAGCAAGACAGTTCAAATCCATAACTGGCAGATACACAGCAGAAGCCCATAATTACTGACCTCTTCTCACTGGAGATTTTTTTTTAAATTTACCCAGTTAATATGGAGCAAATGATAAATTATTCCATCAGTTTGTGTTAATCATTACAGCAAAGTCATAAGGGCTTGGCCCCAAAGCTCAGTTTTACCATTAATGCCCAACCTCTCATCAATATTAATAGGTACCTTTAGTAAGGAGATTTTGTGTACATATGTGTGTGTGTATGTGTATCTGTGGGGGTGTCTACAAGAGAGATGGGGATAGAGAGAGACACATGGTTCTGACTTTGACCTGCAGGGGCTAACAGAAACGGTGCTAAGAACGAGAGTTGGTATGCTCAGCATGTCAGCGAAAATGCTTAAATTAAAATGTTGTCTTTTAATAACACAGTAACCTCTAACTGCTGTCCGTTGTTGGTGTCTGGCCTGTGCTGTGCTGTTGTTAATGTACATATATATGTTCTCTATGCGGGTGGTCGGACTACTGACTCTGACTGATGTGAGGTAGCAATGCGTCCGTTTTGATTTTTTTTAGGTAAATTCATGTAAAAGTAGCGTGAACATGAACCTAAGTGAAACAACAAGGGGACATACTCTGACAGAGGAGAGAGGAGAGAGGAGAGAAGATGGCGGTTGGCCACTAGTGAGGGGGCCTGAGTTTGACAGATGCTTTCAGTGATGACCATCTGCCCTGAACAGCAGAGGTGCTGAACTGCAGGTTTTAAAGCTGCTCCTTCCAACAGCTCCAAATGAAGCGGAGGAGAGGACCTCTGGACAAAAGGTTGTGCTGAGAGAGGAGCGAGGGCCACGCCACCGCTGTACAACTTTAATTTATGATGGATGAGGGCGGAGGAAAGGTCAGGTGGTGATAAATATGAGAGCGTTTGTCCCGGGAGGTCATCAATTATGCCGTGGCTTCTAACTTTCGATCTTGTGGGCGAAATGGATCTCCTCTTAGTAAGAAAACTATCTCTCAGAAAATTGGAGTGTATTAATCAAATTGGTGATGAAGGGGTTGGAGTGTAAGGGGGAGCATATCATCTTAAATTTGAGCTGTGATCCATATCCAAGTGGGGGCCTCATATTGTGTTTTGCTGCATATCTGCATTTTCAAATAGCATTACAAGGTACAGTGGCAAGGAGCAATGTCTCCAGAACCAAACCCGAGTACATCATTTACAGAACCTGGAAATGATGTGGCAATTTTAGCAGACATTAGCCTCTTTCCTGTATTTTGCTGTAAGACAATATAGAAGTATTAACCATGACATTTTTCAAATTGTATATGGAATCATACAATTTTATTATAGAGGTTGTTATGGTGTTATGGGAATTTTAACCGTGTAAGCTTACATTGGATTGTGAGGTAACGTGCATCGTGTCTGTGTACAGAAGAGTGTATTCTAGAGTATATTCTACTACGATTGATGAATTCATAAAACCATTGGAAATCTCTGTTAATTATGTTAGCAGGATTATTCAAAAAGGTCTGAATTGATTTTGAGAAAACTTTTTGTGAGTGTGAAGCAGAGAAGAACTAATAAACATTTGGTGTGAATGCAGGCGTGTGACACAGAATTTTTGGATTTTTTAAATTTTTTTATAAGGTTTGGGCATTTCTGGACTGGAAGGACAGGGACTGACATGCAACAAAGGGCACGTGTTGGAATCGAATCTGTGCCGCTGTGGTGTGTGGCTGTATCAGGTGAACCACCAGGTTGCCCCTTTTGTGATAATTTTTGAGTGTTTTTCAATAGACCAAGCTCAAACAAATTATCATATTTATCCCATGGTAGACTATCATTTGGTCTTTTTTTCACATAAACAATACAATATATTTTGTATTATTATTGTTTTTATTATTATTATAGTAATTCCGTTGTCTTTAGGCCAGTCTAGGCTTGTTGTTGGAACTCTAATGAATGTCCTAGTCTAAAATGCAGCCTATTTACTGTTTACCACAATAGAAACAGAATAAAACACACAAGTACATTGTAACGGTATGTATAACTTCATGACTTTGGTAATCTATGCAGCTCTTAATAGCCTTTATCTCCACCAAACCTTTCAGAGCAATGGGCTAAATTCCATCCCGAGGTAGTGAAACACAGAAGCCTTTTCTTGAAAGGCCCAAAAGTAACAACAGTCAGATCACAGTGGCTGACCTTTGACCGAGGCAACCATCCTTTTATCATCACCGTCCTTCCCCTTTTCTTCCCCTCGGCAAAAAACTGCCTTTCCTGGAAAAGTTATTACCCTCCCTCCTTTGTTTCACAAACTCAGCCGGGTGATGTAGAAAAGCCTGTGATGATTACAGGACAAACTGAAGAAAGTGAGACAAAAAAAAAGGAAGAAAGGAAAAAAGAAGATATGGGTTGATGGGGCAGGAAGTAAAAGCACTAATTCTGTCTCCCTCGCTGGTGTATATCAAACCAGAGCTGGAGGAGTAATGGTCTTTTTATTCAGCTGACAAGAGGCCAGGATGTCAAGCCCCGTTCCAATCGATGGGCCTCCATTGTCTCGCTTCTATCCCACATAGACAAAAAAAAGCCTTTACTTGAATTATCTGCTACAGGCCCAAAACAGCTGTTTTTTAAACACTGTTGAAAAGATAAAGAAATATATTGGTGCACAGTCTCTGTAACTATGGTGACCCCAAGTGAAAAATTATTACCCTTGTGCCACCTCTAATTCCGTCCCCCGGAGCAGCTTTTACTAGTACTATCGGTTTTTAATTGTGTCGTCCCCTTTGTGTTTCATTACAGTCCATTTTAATGACTCACCATGTGACTACTAAAACTGTTTTATTACTCTATTTTATCGCGGTGTACTGAGCTAACCGAAATTGTAAAATTGAGCAAAGAATAATTAATAATTAAACGTGTGTAGCTGTACTTCAATGAAAATACTGAGCATTATGATGTCACTAGGAAGTTATTGGATTTTGACATCCGCATATTTTCCCACATCTATAACAATATAATTTACAGTACTTGTGTGTGGGCTATTAAAATGTAGTTTACAAAATAATAAAGGATGAAGTAAAATATAGCGTAAATTATTGTGCTGCCGTTTTTTTCAGGGTGACACTGATCGACTCTTGAAAACAGAACTATATATTTCTCTCAGCACATTTAATAGTATTTATCTTGGCGCCCCACCTTCCTATAAATCTCTGTTTGCAGGGGGACATCTTGATTGTTGGAAGGCCTGAGAGAAAAGTAACAAAAGCAGATATTAAATCCCAGCTCCACACTCATATTTTGTGCCTGACTTGCAGCACACACGTAGCAATGTGAAACCCTGAGAGACAAGTGGCACATACAAATACCAAATCAAAAAATCCACAATCAAAAAATCCTTTCGGTTGGTCATGCACTTGAACAAGGGTACGGAGTATCGGGCCAGCTATTATTGTCACTGCCCCAACCCCCCTCCAATCAGTAAAAGAAAAGGGGTGGTGGTGCTGCTGCTGCTGGGGGTGAGAGGCTCCATTCTTGCCTCTCTAGTCCCAGGGTATGGTGTAGGGGTCTCCTAAATGTGCCATGTCGTATTGATCCATATGATCCTTCTAAAAAAACAGCCAGACTAGCACTTACACACCACCCCAGCTGAGTAAGGGCTATTGCTGCGCTACGAAGCTAATCAATTGTCTCTGTATGGAGCCGCTTGTCCGCATGACAATGTCAGTTTTTTCTCTGTGGCTCCTTTTCCTTCGTGAAGTGCACTTTAAGGATTCTAAGATGGTATTTATTGCGTTAGAGATAAAATGCACTGGCGTGTGCCGCTATAGAGCATGTTTGTTTACCCTTAGGTTGGTCGAAAAGATTTTTCTAACATAGTACAGAAGTGGATCAAAGTTCTTTATCAGTGATTTTCATTCGGATTATATGATTGTATGGATATTTTTTAAGGTTTAAATTGAGGTAGTCGTGCCATCAGGGCTCATAATAAAATAATGTGATGATGTGTCGTTTTGTTTTAGCTGGAACAATAGAGTGAAAGACAATAAAACAGAGTAAAAATATACATAGAGGAAAAGCACAACATTCAGCTGTGAGAACTTCCGTGTTCTTTGAGAGAAGCATGTGTGACTGGAAAGGATTTGCAAATGATTAGCACTTAATTTGCTGCCAGCTGGGGCTCATGAAATCGATTTAGTTGACATTTTGAACTTTAACTCAAGCCATGTATACCCCAAATTAGTGCTCCAGTATCTGTCTTTCTCCGCCTGATGCATCTGACTTGCTTCTACAGGAATCTGGGTTTGGTTTTAAAGAAATACTACAGTTTAGCACACACAGCCTGAAGAACAACATGGATTTGATTCAGCTCAGTTAAACAATTTTAAAATGACAGTTGCGGCAACTATTCCAGTGTGTGATTTTGTATTGCCATACGGATGCAGGAGCTTGCGGAAAATCTCCGAAGGAAACATCTGATGGAGAATTTTGGTTGACCTCAAAAACTTTGTGCGCCGTTTGTAATGTTTTGGCCGAACACGTAGTAGATAATTCCAAGGGTATGGTTACCGTGGTATCTATCAAGTTTACTTCAACGCATGAAACATGGAGATAGAACGTCGTGAAAAAAGTTGAGAAGCAGAGAGTTTTGAAAACTACATGTCTGGTTTGGAATTATAAGCACCCAGGTTCATAGTGTCCTACTCATTCTTTAGCTGTGCAACGCAGGGGGGGGGGACGAAACTCACAGCATTCCGTTTCTCTGAAAGCTAATATGTGACCTACTGATGAAAAGTTCTTCCTTTGGAATTAAGTTGAATGTCCAGCGTTATCTCTCTTTTGGAATTTCTCTTATCACCCTGAGGGAAGCGAGTGACAGATTGATGCAAGTTCTTACCTGAGCCTCCCCACGTACCCTCTATATGTATCCTGCAATGGACAGATACTGTTAGTGCACCTCGCTATTTTATACTTAGACCTCTCAAAAGCTGTTGAGAGATGGGGGTAAGAGAGATGGTCCGAGGCATCCATGTGCTTGGGTGGGAGGGGGGTTTGGTTTCAAGAGATGTTGGGCTTCGTCCGGAGACCAAAAAAACACACAACAATGGGCAATTGATAATACAATGCTAAAATTATGCGAAAGCACATATTTCACATTTAATTTGAATGATTTGATGATAGTGTTTCAGCTTGAGTCGTCCTTAATTAATCAGCAAACTGAGTTATATAAGTATGAGCCACAATGTATGAATCGGGGAACTGAGCAATTGTGTCATCGGGTTGACATATTGTTACCCTTAAATGACCTTAATGGCAGGAAGAGCTGCAGACAGTCACATGGCAAGCACATTTAAACACCGCCTGTAAGAGGAGCATCGATCTGTAAAAGAATAGACAGGAAAGCTAGGCTACATTAATGCCAGGATTTATCTCATTACTTCAACGTTCTCACATACACGATCCCCGAAATACAATGTCCATCATGTTAATTCTTTATACCACTTTTCATCAGACAATACTGTCTGTTATCTCTTGTGTTTTAAGCAGCTATCATCTTTACAGCATACAGCATTACCTCTGTCTAATAACTTTGATTTGACCTACATTATACCTACACCTCAAATATATTGATGCTAAAACAGGCATGCGTTCCCACAAAGCCACAACTCTTAGGCCTTTAACAGACAGCATCCACGACGTGGTGAAGTGTAAGCACAAGCCATTCTCTTAATGCCACTCAATACGTCCCTCGCTGCCTGTTCGTTAAAGCTAACTTGCATAGATTCACCAGCTGAAACCTCCGTTTTAGATTGATTGCTTAAATTCTCAGGTTTAAGGGAAGTCGAGACAATGCTCTCATCCAATTTAAGACGTACTTTGGATTGGCCGTGACACACGATGAAACAGTGTTCCGGAACAGTTCCAGACACCACATGACTTTATTCGCTAGGAGTGCTGACTGTGTGTCCCTCCACCAGGACCACCAATTACTGCATGAGAGGTTATGATCCTAGATCAGTGGATTCCCTTATAGACACTTTGGGAATATGGATCATAACAGAGAAGGGCTCCACATCCACAAGTAACTTTCTTAGCAGCAAGTTGATCGGGGAGTTAAACTTCTGACAGTGTGTGATTCGACTTTACTAATGGTGCAGTGACCACCGTTTTATTTTAATTACAGGGTATTAAAGTGCACAGACAGGTGTGATATTTGAAAAACCCACATTAACAGTGATCAAACCTTGACACCTTGACAGTACATCTTAAATGGTAGTGCAGTGAGCACTCAGAACGACCTCTGACCTTACACAAGTCTGAGGAGATCAGAACAGTGGAATACATCTAAAGCTGGGGTGCTGAAGTCAAATCCCTTTTGCAGAGCTATCGGAAGGATCTGCCTCCTTCTGCATACCAAGACAGAGCTTATACCTCGCCAATAATCTGCACCTGGACAGTGTTGTTCTACTTGTGGGCTTATCTGAAAAGTCATACATTTTATCATTCGCCAGGTGCAGCCAGGACATGGTTTGAGACAGACAGGGTCTCTTTTATCGAGAGTATATATCTGAACGTCTGATGCCAGAGATTCTGAAAGGAAATGACGCTGTTGGGACCTGGTGCAGCGGATAATGTAGAGTCTGGCGTTTGGGTTGAGAATCAGCACACACTGTGGAATATTGCTGAAAAACGTTTGTAGTTGTACAGCATTTTTTTACATAGGTAAAATGTAACTCAAAGTGCTTTTCAGTTACATTTTACATTACTGAACAAAAAAAAGCAATTGAAAGATTTACAACAATTGTGATCAATGCACTGCAAAATTAAATTAAATTAAATTAAATTAAATTAAATTAAACAAGATAATATAACATAAAATAACATAAAATGAAATAAAGACCTGAGGATTAATTGTAATTAGGTACACCACACTTTGCACACAAACAGTTATTTATCCACGTCTTTCAAGTAAACAGCATGAACAAATCCAGGCCAAGATTATGAAACACAACATTAATAACACTGGAAAGTGCCGAAAGTTTAGATGAAGTTGACGATTACGATGCCAGATAAGCACTGGCAGGTATGTGATTTTCATTTGATTTATGGCGCCTTGAAAAGAACAGAGAGACTGGGGGAATTAAGATAGTGAGAAGAGGATCCAGATAGAGAGGAGGAGACCACACTGAGGCCGAATAGAGAGTTGATACGATGTGATCATATAAATGATATTTAAAGTTCCACACATCAAAAACTTCAAATTACCACTTCAGGAAATAGTAGCCATGTTAACAACATCCGTATTGCACGTATGTGAAAATCTGTGTCAGATAAATGTGACTCAGACTTCCAGAAAAGTAATATTGGATCTCTAAATACTGCTTTACACTTTTGTCCCTCGCAATAGTCCCCTGGTGGACAGCTCATCTGTCTTGATCATATTCAGAGAACACAGTACCTGTAACCTATATTCCAGTGAATCTGCTGGGTCTCTTATGGGCAGAAAAGGAGAAGGAGAGAACACAGCAAAGCAGAAGGAGATCCATCAGGTGATGTATTACCCTGTAGGCATTGTAATTTGTTATATAAGCTTCATGTAAGCTCAGCAGCAAGATTAAAGACCTCCAGCTCAATGTATCAGTCACCCGTCAACTACTGGGTCAATTTCCCTTTAACCCTTGTTTTGTGGTTCATAACCCTCTTACAAATATGACACTGTCAATCAAAACGTAGTGGCCAAGCATCCACCGACTGCCCTGGTTTCAAATCAGCTTGTCTATAATTCATCCAGAAGGAGAGAGAGAGGAATGCAAACTTTCATGCTTTTATATCCTTTGAAATGCAAATCAATTTACTTGAATTTTTCCAAACCGTGACATAAAATTTGGATCTATATTTAAATACAAATCCCGCTAAAGAAGAAAATGTTCCTTTTGACATACTGTGGATTCTGTGCGTTGGTGGCATGCCTCCCAGTCACTTTTCCTTGGATTTGGATAAATTCTCATTTTGAGAGGCTCAACTGTCATTAGCAGCCAGCAGACACTGGATGTGTAACGCACTATAACATAAATGACTTAATGAATCAGCATATCTACTAAAGGGTGTATTCCCTCCACGCTGTTATTACACGATAAGCTCCTATTTTGTTTTGAATCCTAATGACTGGCGTAGGTGTGCATTCATCATGGATTATTGAGGACTTAATTTAATTGAGCTGAAGCGATTGCCTGTAAATCACATTACGCTGTCATTTCTCTTTACAGCGAGGAGACAAAAGCCCCCGCTGGCTGTGACTTGACAAGACACCAAGGTGGGTGTTCCAGCAGGCAGCAATATTCCAGCGACGGTAAGACAGAGTAATGAGGATTAGAGCCGTGTATTTATAATTGAAAATAATGCCTTTGAATCTCAATAATGGAGTGACTGTGCACACAATATGAGCTTTCATAATGTTTGATCGTTGTCATCACATATCTGCTTGAGCTGCCGCTGTACCTTTTTGTCTAAATCCAGTTAGCCGGGTGATAAACTGGCGTTTGATGGCGTTTACCGTGGAGTGTGTGGAGCAGAGGCAGCATGGCTGGAAGATGGCTCTTATCACTCTTATTTCCTCACGCGGTTGCTCAACAAACTGGTCAGGAAAACAAGGTCTAACACCGCTCAGCCCCTCAGGTGACTGCAGCCTGGCTCCCTCAGCTAATGTCCATCAATATCGCTCATTATTCAAATGAGATGAATGGGATATTGTCAGACAGCCGGAGCCGAGCGGCTGTATTGTTTTGACCTATTGTAAATGTCGCAACCTTGCCCCGACTCCTTCCCTTACTGAGACTAAACGAGTGCCGCTCGGTGTAAATAATGGGCCCTTGGGTGTCAGGATTTTATAAGATGACTTTCTATAAATCAGCTCCGCTTGGCCTTGACATCAATTTTGACACAGAAATTGACACCTGGCTAATTTACTGGGAGTTTGTGAAATAGAAAAGTGATTAAAGGCTCGTGTCGATGCGTCACGACAAATGTGGTGAATACGGTTGTTCTTCTCCCTGTTGTCTTGGCGGAGCCTCAAGGCCACCGTGCGTGAAAATGATTGCTCTGTCATTGTAAAGTTCCAAATGATGACACTAACGGATCCGCTAATCACACATAATCCAGAAATCTGACAACATTTGGTTCACCTACAGAAGCCTTTGTGAAGTGAAGACAGTGTTACGAAAGCGTGAAAGAGGAGACACTAAAGGCACTGGGAAGAAGTGCCGGTGTGTTGTGTAGGTCCTCTGTACTGAGAGGAGGAGGCCAAGTGTATTGTATCCCATAACCTCCTGTTATTGCCACACAACACAAACGGCGGTGGCGGCCCCGGCTAGTATGATGGAGCACCCTTCTCCTCCTGAGAAAGAATGTTTGCTTACTATTTCATCATCCCCCGGGGCCACAGGAAAATAAGCCCATCAGTTGTCATTGTGACAGGATAAAAATGGAGCCGTCATATTTCAGTAACACAATGCAGGCAAAGGGAGCGGGAGAGAGAGAGGGAGGGACGGTGAGAGAGAGAGAGAGAGAGAGACATCCAGCACCATCACCCTATCCAGCAAATGAATTATGGAGCGGCTTCTTTCTCACGCAAAGACTATAAGTTAATATTATCTCCTCAGGATAATTATAGCAAAGTTCAATTACTGACCCAACATTACCGTGTGGCCCTGCACCGCAGGTTCTGACACACACTCCTCTAAAACATTTATCTTTTCACTCCAACGTAGTAAATCTGCATGATGGCAGTGATTTATCTACTGGTGCCCGGTCCCCAGCTCCACCACCATTCTTCTTTGCATGCAACGATTGGCCTGGGTCCCTCGAGTCCCCTTGAGCTTAATGTAAGCTTTTCTTTTTACACTGTGTTTTCAGACCAATTTGTGTCCCCCCTTTTGTCTTCGATGAATGGGCCAGAGGTCTGGGATTTTGAATTTTCTCCACAAGATGTATGACCTGGTGATTGCTGTAAAAGGGGGCACATGAACTCCACTGCAAATCCTCTGGGTACGCCATAACATCTGCATTGTGTAGGACTGCTCTGAGTTCTTAACAATTCCTCTCCCAAGCGCCACATCCTGGATGTTCCATTTGAAAATGTTGACACATGAATCGCAATTGAACGCAGCACATTGTCTTGTCAGTGTAGAAGGTGTCTTGTTGGCTCTGTTAACGTTCAGGCGTATTGTAATCCTCAGGCTATCATTGACGGTTAGGGGGATCTCAGGTCCAGAAAGTGGGGCAGAATTGAACGTCCCAGTATTTACCCCTCCAAACATGAGGACTTGGAGACATGTCCTCAAGTTTGGAGAGGGAAATAGCGGAACACATCAGAAGTTCTCATCTCTGTGGTTCGTTTTAAATGAATAAAAAAATCCCACTACACCTAAAAGAGATTTGGATCACGTACTGTAACACAGCAACATTTTATAGTATCAAGTTAAAACTGTCCATAATATAAATGAAAATTGCTTTGTATGAAATTATCATAAAGACAAACCACATCAAAGTTTCACATCAAAATCCTATTTATATTAATAAAGCAACAGATATTTTAATGTTCAAGTTAAGGTGATGAAAACTAAAATATTTGTCTTTTAATCCAGCGCACAGGTATTATTATTATTATTATTGTTGTTGTTGTTGCATCCAGTCAACATTTTACAAAATTATTTTGCTTTTATTAACAGTTTCAGTCATGTCATAGAAAATGACATATTTATAAGATAGTTGTGTTTCTAGAAAACATCGGCTCTATCATATTGAATAGAATCCTAATAATCTATGAAATGTCTGTAAATGTTGAAGATAAAATCAGTTTCATTTTAAACAAGATTCTATTTTTTCTTGCAAAATAGCACCAATGTATTTACCCTTGAAAATAACACAGCCGTTCATTGCTTTAATTAACAAATATCTTAATTGTGTTTGTCTTTGTCTTTATGCACATTTTGTTTCATATTTTACAGTTATTTTAAAGCATCACACTTGTTTGTTTTAGCTCCTAAACCATATATTCTAATTTGCCAACAACGCCTTCATACCCTGGTTATAAACACTGTTATTGAATTAGCTGTGTAAGCGGTCAACAAGATAAGACGGGGTTTGGGATAAACGATGAGAACAACAGCAGCTACACACGTCAGCTGTGTGTACGACATAATCACTTCCATCAAACATTACTGTACAGAGGTGTCACAAACAACTCAGAGGATATCGTGCGTGTCACCCGTGTTTCCATACAACGCCGCATTTGTGGAATTACATCTAAAAGATTAAATGGGAATATCAAATTAGGAAGCACATATTACGGAACAATATGTAAGTCAGCCATTTTTATATCACACGCGCTCTTACTCCCAGTGTGACATTTGATCTGCAGCATAATATATCTCATACTCAGTGCGAGATTATTTGCATAAGAATTGACTGTCTGCCTACTAAGCAATGGCCCGCTTAAAGACTCAGCTGAAAATGTGTGCGTGTCATGAATATGAACGTCTAAATCAAGTCACAGTCCCACCTTCATATTCTGCAACAATTATTTGGCAACGGCGTGATAGTCAAATTCAAACAAATCAAATTTCATTCTTATGAGACACATGTTAAAGAGGTGTACACTTTCAGTAATTATTCTGTAAACTCAGCCCCATATTTTCATGCAAATGTAGTAGATAGTGACACGTCAAATATGAAATCCAATTTGTTGGTTATGAAACACATGTAGGGAAGAAATGTGTACACTAATTATTT
>OMNV01026234.1:0-36486 GCA_900303265.1 Brotula barbata | reverse complement strand
AGAGCGGGGGGAGAAAAAAAAAAAAAAAAAATCTAAAAAAAAAAAAAAGATTTTTTTTTTTTTTTTAATCTCAAATCAATTCAAAACAAGATAAAGAACATTTTTCTTTTTTTTGTATTTTTAATTATTTTTTAAATAATTTATCTCTATATGCATATGATTTTTTTTTTCATATACATATGATTTTTTTTTATCATAAGAAGACACATTCAGCCGTGGTGACGGGGGAGACGACATGTAAAATGTGATGATGGTGAGGTGAGGAAGTCATTCTACCACGTCTGACTCCATTACAACCAAATGATTTTCTGTCAGAAGTCATAATCAAGATAAATTATGCTCTTCCTCTCTGGGTACCAGATTGGTTTGTGCTTTATGGTTTTGGTGAAGAAAAAGACCAATTTGAAGTTTCTGGTAGGAGGGATGACACTTGATCAGGATATATTACTATTTGAATCAAATTATTATACAATGGCATTATAGTAAAAATCATTGTTAGTAGTTTACTCAGTCAGATAGAGAGGGAGAGAGAGAGAGAGAGAGAGAGAGAGACTGTAAGAACAATAACTTCCCACAGTTGCCTAGCAACCACATGGAAGTCAACGATGGACACAGTTAAGTCTACTAATTGAGACAGGAGGAGGAGACCAAATCAATATACAGTATTTGGACAAACAAGAACATTATATAACTGATACTTATATCATACACACGACTCTGCTGATCAAATATTCTGTGCGATTTCATCAATATTGTTTTCATGAATTTTTATATCTTGTTGAATTGCTGTTGATTATCCTCTTGAATTCACATTGATTCCAGTTGTAGTTTCACCTCCACATTATTATATGATATTATATTATACGTATTTTATATTTTTATATCAACAAGATTTTCTTCAATTGGTCGCACGTAAAGGTAAAAGAATTAAACTTTGGGAGATATTAGACACTTGACGAGTCAGTCAAATGGTGGAGTCTGATGGTAAATTGTTTCACAATAACCTTGAAGCAGCAACAAAAGCACCGTCTGGTTTTAAACGAGTCAGAAGGACTGAGAGACCAGAAGAATTCAACACGTATAAAATGACACAACTAAAGTGTCCAAAGAAAGAAGAATACTTCCCTCATCTCAGCACGTTTACTGTGTCTGAAACGACATAAGAGGAATATAAGAGCAAGAGGAGGAGAAAAACAACAAAGCAGGAGACAGCACTCAGAGAGCAGACGCGGGATGCAAACTACCAACTTCTACAAATAGGTTTTATGATATGTACACATGAAGATAAGAGCATGTGAATGTAACGAGTGTACACAAAGCAACCTACATTTACTTTGACTAAACAAAATGCAGACAGGGTGGAGGCGCCATTTACAGGATCTCCAGGGGGTACTTATGTTTTTAAAAAAAAAGAAAAAGAAAAAAAAAATCAGATGTGTTCTCGTGAACATACACAAGACAGCAGCTGTGAGACGTTTACACAGGAAGTACCTGAGACGTCCACGGCCCCTTTGTCATTCTTTGGATCCGAACGTGTAAGACGACCCCTCCCCCGGCGGCCCTGCTTGTGCGTCTATTTCTGGAGCCTAACGTTGGAGAATATGTGACCTAAATTCGGGTTTGTTTACCTCAAGGCGGCTGCGGTGATTACACCCCAAACACACGGCGGAGGTGTGTACGTTAACCACCGCACCACGGCAACATAAACATCGGTTCGCACGGCTGAAACGTGAGAGAGGGCGTCAGGTAAAGAGGAGGGTGGAGCGAGCCCAGAAAACGTTTGATGTCTGAACGTGAGCGAGTCACACCGACAAAACAAGGTCTGTGTGAAAAGGTCCCAGCGGGTTGTTGGCTCGAAGCTCATTACGTCTCACACAGGCCTCTTTTCATGTGAAGGCTCATTCAGCTCCCCAGAGTCCTGCTGTGGGGGGCTGGGATCCATCTCTACTTCCAAACTCACACACACCCATATAGTGTGTATACTGTATATATATATATATCCTGTGTTCACACACTGCAGTAAGCCAAAATCTCTGTTGGATTCAGTCAACAAAAGCAGCGGTGCATCATGGGACATTCTGCAGCTTTGATTTTGCATTTTGTTTTCTAAAAACAAATTCGATGAATTACAAATGTGGTCAGCGCTCTTCTCTTCATCGCTGTCTGCTTGACTCGGTCACCCTCTCGTCTCTCAGTCCTTCCATCCTTATACTTCATCCTCCAGTCATCCTCTCTTTCTTTTCCTTTACCCTGTTCATCCATTCATCCTCTCATCCATTCCCTAATCCTGCTCATCCTAATCCTCCTCGGTGAGGCTGTTGTCCTTCACTTCTTATTAATCTGAAAAAAAAGCTTCACTCTCTCTCTCTGAATAAAATATATCGATGATCGAGTAGATTAGAAATGGAAAAGCTTTCGTTCAGGTATAAACACCAAATGTTTATCCTGACAGAATTTTCACCAGCAGAGAGAAAAAAAAAGCTGAGACAATCATTCATTCATTCATTCATTCATTGGTTCATTCATTCTGGCTTCCCTAATGTGGTCCAGGTGTCCCTGGAGACGGGGAGGTGTAAGAGAGCCCCCACCCTGTAGAGCTATGTGACCCACTTTCAGTCCAGGACGGCCTTGGTGTTTGGGTATGTGGGGTGTGTGTGCGTGTGTGTGTTTTCTCATTAGTGTGTGTGTGTGTGTGTGTGTGAGACTGAAAAATGACTGGAAGAAGTGACGACTAGGCGCTAACAACACAAACACTGGGAGGAAAATCAAACCATGCATATGGTCTGATTTATCTAAAAATATATCAAAAAGATTTAATACATACAAATAATTGTAATGTATAAATAAATTGACGTTGCTGTTTTTCACTCCAAATAGAAGAAGAAGAAAATAGAAGGTGGCGGTCAGGAGGATAAATGGAAATATACAACATGTACAATATCTATAAATCATAGAAAACTTCCTGATTTTACCGTTTGTATGTATTTGAATAATTGTGCTGTTTTGTCCCTCATAAATATGATGAAATGACATCAGATCATCATCGTTTTAACCTCACCATGTTCTCATTTATGACGTTTACAACACAAAGGTTGTCGGACTCACCTGACACCTGAAGTTTGGTTGGTTGGACGTAGAAACTCTTGGATGACGAATCTCGAGCCACAACATCTGAAGAAGAAAAAGAGAAATAAGGTTTATTATTCAGGGGTTTCTTAGAGGTCTACCAGACACAGAGTAACACACAAGTGTAAATTAATTTCCACGTCACCGCTCGGAGCAAAGCGGTCGCGTTTCCTGTCCTGTCCTCAGAGGACACAAGAGGACACAGGAGAGGACAGATCGCTGACAGACGGAGGAAACACAACCTAGCTGCTAATTATGCTCAGTTAGTGTTCCTCTCATGTTGGAGTCAGGACGGGGAAAACACGGAGTGTGTTTATGTGTGTGTGTGTGTCTGCGAGGAAGTGAATGGGAATAATCTGTGTTTTGTGTAGGTGTTAATTTGATCCTTCGCTCGATGGGATGTAAGCAAAGCTCCACGGTGGAAGCTGTGAACATGAAGAAGAACTCAGCATCCAGTCCATGTCTCCATGATGAAAGGTAGCAGATTAGATTAGATTACGTGGGATTAAATTAGGTAAGATTAGAACGCGGTAAACTCGAAACTCGTTCTATCATGTCCAGTACCGAAGATATTGACAAAAAGGTCACTTTTGTCATTGTAGCGCCACCATTGGGTGGACTTATGTTTCATTTTTTGCATAATTCCTGATTCAGTGACTGTAAATAAACGTGAAGTTGAAACAAAACTCCACACGGAGAACTCTGGACTGTCCAACTGAGTCCTCCAAAGTTTAAATCGATGTTTGAAAACTGAAGATCAGGAAAGGATTATAATCTGGTTAATCTATAGACCAGCACAACACTGAGAGGAACAGAAATACTTTGACTTTCAGCGCCGAATCGATCAATGAACCTGGAGGACTTTTACTCCAGTTTGTTTAGTGACAGGTCCGCTTTAAGTGATTTCTAAATGAGATATCTGTACTTTTACTCGAGTATACCTTTGAAGCTGACAGAATATGTTTGTTGGTGGATCTCGGTCTGATCCAGGTTCCGACGTTCTCGTTATCTTCATCATCTACAGGAAGCTCTCTGATATCTCAGCTCCCTGTGACACCTCCTGTCATCCGCAGGCCACACAAACACACACACAAACACACACTGGAGGAGGGTGGGGCGTCACATTCTTAAGCTTAGTCACCGTCCACAACAAACCCCCCCCATACACACTCAGTCCATCACGCGGTACTTTTACTTTCAAACTTTGAGTACATTTTTTACTTACTGCACTAACAAAAGCATGAAAAGAACCAAAGCCATGTTTTCTGTTTTGGGGGTGTGGGGGGCCAGGTAGAGTATTTGAGGGGTTGTTGGTGATGGGGGTCTAAGGGGAGTCCCTCTTTGTCCTGCTGATTGGAGCTCCCAGCACTTCTTCTGTGGTTGCAGCTCAGTCCACATTGTCCCCGTGTGGTGAGACACAAAACCAGCAGACAAACGCTGCTGTTCAACTCTGACACAACAAAGCTGCACAACACAAAAGAAAAACAATGAGGGCGAGCATGAACACCCGAGAGAACGCAAGAACCGATGAACACACACACACTTACAGTATGGACAAAGACGCAAACACACACACGACCCATGCACATGCTCACATACACACGTGGACTGAAGTGTAAAGAACATGCAGCAGCCACCAAAAGACCCACGAGTCCAGAATATGAACACCTGACGTGAGACACATCGGGACAAAGACGTCTGCAAGCTTCAGGTTTAACGTGGCTGTAATTACACGCTGTTATAACACAAAGGCAAGAAAACTTTCAGGAATCTGTGAGGATTCTAGAAGACTAAGAAGAAGAGGAAGGAGACAAAGAAGAGGAAGAAGACACAGGCAAAGACAAAGGAGAAAAGACGAAGAAGATATATATTCAACCTGTCGAGAGAGAGAGAGAGAGAGAAAGAGAGAGAGAGAGAGAGAGAAAGAGAAAGAGAGAGAGAGAAAGAGATAGAGAGAGAGTGACTGCCCACGTTGCACTTGAGCTCAGGTGATGCCAACCCGTCCTCCACCCCCCTCACACACACTCAGCCCTTCTGTGTGTTTCTTCCCCTGCCTGGTGAACAGATGGTACCGTTCCTTTGCGTCTCTGTGTTTTTGGACCACTTTGCTCCGAGTGAAGGACGAGTGTGTGACTCAGATTTAACCTTTGAAAATCAGGACGAAGCCAAATGCTGAATTTGTTTTTCGTAGCTCGTTAATCTCTCCGTAGCCCTGCGTCCAGATTATCAACACTCCAACGATATAGGAGTGTGTGAATGATGTTTGATGGGAAACACTGTCGTTCTCCCAGATGACACAATAGCACACTGCAAACCTCTGAGTGTGAGTGTGTGTGTGTGTGTGTGAACTGTCCACATGTGTTTTGATGCTGCCAAACCACATACTGGACTCACATGGGAGTGTGTCTGTCTCCATGACATCATCTGCCTTCTGTTTGGTGTTGTAGTCAACTGTCTCCTGCGACATCTTCACCATACAAACACAACACACACACACACACACACACATTTCACCCACAAACCGCAAAACTCCACACACTCAAACAGAAGAAGTATTGGAACCAATCACCTCCTGGTTTAGTCCATTTCTATCGGTGCCCAGCTCCTCTCCCTAACAGTCGTGCCTCAGATCTGTGGTTTCACCCGTACAGGCCCCGGACACACAGATAACTCTGACGTAAAGTTTAGGACACACAGATAACTCTGACGTAAAGTTTAGGACACACAGATAACTCTGACGTAAAGTTTAGCTTAGGTGTGTTTGTGTTTGCGCGTGCGACGTTTAAATCAAACATTCCTCACGTGGCTGTGAAAGCAGGCCTTGCTGACGGACCGTGCGTGCCTGTGTGAGTGTGTGTGAGTGTGTATGGGGGGGGGTTTGTTGTGGACGGTGACTAATCTTAAGAATGTGACGCCCCACCCTCCTCCAGTGTGTGTTTGTGTGTGTGTTTGTGCGGCCCGCAGACGACAGGAGGTGTCACAGGGAGCTGAGATATCAGAGAGCTTCCTGTAGATGATGAAGATAACGAGAACGTCGGAACCTGGATCAGACCGAGATCCACCAACAAACATCACAACCTGTCAGCGTCAAAGTTATACTCGACTAAAACCTACCTGAGAAAAAGTCATTTAGCTGCTGATGTTAATTTTACTTGAGTATTGAAAGTATTTTTTTTTGGATAATAACTGCACTAGTATTGAAAGTATTTTTTTTGGATAATAACTGCACTAGTATTGAAAGTATTTCTGTTTGGACAAAAGTAAAAAAGTAAAAGTATAGATCTTCTGTCATATATGTAGTTAAGTAAAAGTGATATTTCCCTGAACCATTTACACTCCACAAAATGACTTCCGTACATGTACTGAAGTATTTTTACTTAGTTACTTGACACGCCTGCGTTCTGTTTCAGTTGACTGTGAGTCTGATTGTCTTCCTGCTCGGTTTAACATTGATGGGAGACTTTCATACTTTCACAGTTTTCACCTCAACGCTTCAGACAGACCACAGAAATTCATGTCTGAAAAGATTCTAACATGCACTATTAAATGTTGGTTCTCCTGAAAAGCGTCATGGCGCCCTCTAGCGTTACGTTTTTTACGTTGCCGTTCCGTTCCGTTCTGCTTTCCTTTGAACGTTCGGTAATTTTATCGCCTTTTTAAAGCGCTTTGATTGCCTTTGTGTCTAAAAGGTGAGATGGAAATAAACTTGTGTTGATCACCAAACAGACAGAAAACGCCGCTTACTTGATTTTCAAACAAACTGTATAAATCAAACACACTTCTAGTCCAGAACCATGAGCCGAAAAAAACCCATCGAAGAGCCAGACCAAAACACACACACACACACACACACAGGTAGTCTGTTTAGGCTCTGTGTGCACAAACATTCCTCTTAACCAATTTCAAGCAAAAGCCACATTCCTTCTTTCACATTTCCATTTCCAAACACACACATGCACGGCGCTGATGAAGCTGAAGTTCTTCCTGCACCGAGTCCCACACTGAACGGCCCTGTGTGATTCTGATGTGAGTTTGGAGTAAAAGTTAGTTAGTTCAGTTTGCAGGTCAAACTGTTCTTAGAAGTTCAGTCTTTGGGCTGTTTCCACCCAGATGGAACAAGTGTCACGATGTCACCAAAACAAACACAGTGTGTGTGTGTGTGTGAGTGTGTATCATCAGAAGATACATTTATATTTATCCAAAACTCACCTTCAAATGTCAGCCAGTGGGCCATGACAGTAACCACACTGCTTCCTTCATCCTCGTCTTCATCATCCTCATCTCATCTTCTTCATGATCCCCATTTTCATGTGCTCCAGGTCTGGTCCTGTCTCTCTCTCTCTCACACACACACACACATGCTCACACACAACATGCCTGCAGACAGCGGCGTAATGATATAAAGTAAAAAAAACAACAACTTCATGACAGAACTTAAGTACGTGTTGGGTGAATTTGTACTTTAGTTGGGTTTTCTACTATTTCAAAGAATACAGAAAAGACATTTTGAGTAGAAAGTTGGAAAGTTTCAAGAAAAAAAGTGGAAATGTGATCAAGAAGTTTCTATTTATTTAAATTCAGTGTTGCTGTTTCATGTTTTTCGCCATTTTCTACGAAGTTGAAAAGCATCACAATTAACTCAATTGTTGGCATTCGTGTGCCACCGTGGCAGAAAAACACTACAAACATTTTGCAAGATAATTGGAAATATAAACGATGAAAAAATGAAATAAACAGCAGTGTCATAAAGATATAAAAACGTCACGCGTGCGTCAGTCACATTAACTGTTGGACATTTTTCTGCTTGTCAGGTGTTTCAGTGTTGAAATTTTATCCAATTTCAAAAATATATTCGAAAATGTTGATTTTTCATTCTCAAACGTTATGGAATTTACACTTTTAACACTCAAAAACAGACCATAAAGCTCAGCGAGTCGTGAGAGTAACAAAACTGACATCAGACACGCGTGTGAAAATACTGATCATTTTCTCCGCATTTCCCGATTTTGACGTTTTACTGCGGCTCGTTCGGAAACACCGAGGTTGAAATAAAAGGCCTCTGGGTTCTGCTCTCTCGCTGACCTCTGCCCCCTGATGGCCTGGAGAGAAATGACAGCAAAAATATTCGGTCAGTCCACCTCCTCTTCAAACTGCCTGTGTGTATATGCACTCACTTTAAAACGTTAAACATTAAGAATCACTCTTTACGTTGCAGTAGAAAACGATGGCAGCGTTGAACAACGTGCCCATCACCAAGACAACAGATCTGATGATGAAGGCTGTCGGACCGTCTGAAACAGAGGCAACACATCAACGTCATGTGGATCGTATCAATGAAAGGTCAAATAAATAAAACATTCCCGCGCCCACTCATTCAACTTTAATGAGTGACTGTATCGTCTCCGCACGTAAACTCATCAGTTGAAAAATTCTTCCTGTTACCAAGGAGAGTGAGAAGGAGCGTCTGGCTCTCAGAGGAGAAATTCTGAGAGAGGGCGTCGACACGATAAACGCAGCGGTAGCTCCCCTGATGGACGTCGTCGGCTGAAGAAAACTGGAAGAGGGCGGAGTGACTGACGTTTGTCTGGATGTAGTGCGGTGCTCTGTCTGGGTGGGTGAAGACGAGCGTGAAAAATCCTCCTGGGTACTTGGCCTGGACGGAGCAGGTGATGTTGAACGCGGAGCCCCTGTCGAGCTGAACGGCCCCGGAGACCCCGCCCGTGGATGGAGAGAGGGAGATGGTCGGCCAAGTCAGCACATCTGTGAGGATGAAGATTGGAGTTTTTTGGTGTGACTGATGTTGAGCTGCTCTGGAGGCTTGTAGGTTTTCACACATGGATTTACCACTGTAACCTCAGTCTGTCCATCTATTGGAATCACATCGTGGTGTGTGAATGAATCACAATTGCAGCCAAATGGAATTTTTAACGTGCACATCATCCTCATCAACGACTGTCCAGCGTTCCTACCTGAGCAGAAGACTTCCAGGACGACTGGGCTGCTGTAAGTATCTGTCCGTGATAAACACTCCCTGGCCGTGGACCCAAACTGGAGACAGGGCATGCTGAGCCACCACACGGGCTTGTAGGACAAAGTCCTTTTCTTTACGGCTCGAACCACCAAGCCACATGCCAGCTGTTTACAAACCACAGCTGCCAGGTACATCTTCTGGTCATAGTACCCAGCATGCACTGATCTCCATTCACCCTGGTGCCTCATCTGAAGTTGACCTTCACAGCGATGGTCTCCTCCAATCAATCTGACATCATCAGGTTCTGAATAGAGGCAACATTTTAATTTGTAAAACTATTTAAGCAGAAATAAAATGAAACAGCTAAGTGGGCCACCAACAGATACACATTTATATAAAATTAAATATCAAATCATACTGCTATTATAGCCTCTACCTTATAATTTATACAAATCCATTATAATAGTCAAATTAAGGTGACACCGTAAGTTTCTCTAATGAACTATGAAGTAAAAATACAGCTCAAACTCACTCATAGTGTTGTTATTTTCATGCAGAACTACATAACAACACATTTTGAGAATTTATAACCACTGAAGATGCTTCAAAGCAACGATTTTTACGGTGGTGATTCAACTGCATTGATCGGAAACATTAACATGGAAAACAAACCTTTAAAAACGTAAAGTAAATATAAAGTTATCCTCCTTAAATCACATTCGTTCTTAAAACATACTCCTACATTTAATCCTGCTTTCTTTATAGGCTTCTAAAAGTGTGTAACGAAGAGTCCATAGTCCTACTTATAAAATCAGCGCAAATTAAATAATTGTGAGGAATTTTTATGAAGGTATTTTAGTTTCCTACGAGGTTCAATAGGATCTGGATTGCACCAAAAACCAAAAATGTTTCTGCTAGGTTGAGAGGACATAAAATGCCGATATTAGCTCAAATCAACATTGTAGCCTCCTTGAAAAAATCTTTGTGAGTTTCTCGAGTGATTTCAACATAAGAAATGAGATTTTGTTGTTCAATTGAAGCCAGGAAGAGCTGGTTCCAGTTCCACACGGAGGCCATTTTGTTGAACGAATCTTTCATAAGGAAAATGCTGAGAAAAGGGCCCGATACCTGGGTTTGTCAAGGGCCCCTCAAGTCACAAAGTAGGCCGCGGTCTTTACCTGAACAGGTGAGTCCGACAGCTCCTCCAGGTAAACAGACTTTTGTAGCTGAGGCTGAGCTTTTACAGTCCAGGAGAGTGGACTCACTGCCTTTACACTGCCACTCTGTGGTCGGCACAGGAGCCCCTGCTTCCCCATAAAGCGCCCCCTGCAGGACAGCGGGGGGCCCACAGCCGAGTTCCCTACAGACCACCCCTGCCTCTTTCTGGTCAAAGCTATCTTCACACACCGAGGACCACGACAGTTTAGTTTTTAGCTCCAGTCTGCCTGAGCACAGAGTGGAGCCGTTCGCCAACCTGACAGAGTCTGGAGAAAAAGACCGGGGGGGGGGGTGGGGTGGACAGAGGGGGAGAGACAGACAGACAGACAGACAGACGGATGGACAGAGTCAGAGATTCCCACTGTGATAATTGTGCTTATTAGTAAAACACAAAGATCTCCATGGAGATAGTACAACAGCATCACTTCCTGACAGATTGTGTCATCCTGTAGCTGACAGAAAATGTATTTATTCTTTCTAAACATCAAACCACTGATTCCACATCTTGTTAGATCAAAGTCAAGTTTTAAATACATTTGAGGATTCAACTAGAATTTAATCAAGATGAACCGACTGGTTGTTCGCACAGTATTTTAAAAGTGACCTACAGCACTCAGTAGCGGCTGTCGTAATGGGAACATCAGGAGTCTGAATGAACCACTGTGAGAGGAAGAACGAGGCTCACTCAGAGTCTGTGTTACCTGAGCAGGTGACATGTATTCTGTGCGATGATGGTTCGGACCATAACGGCACACACGTCTCTAACGCAGACTCAGACTCCAGGCAGTCAGACCGGATCTTCCACACTGAGGTCTGCTGATATCTGTTTGATGCAGCGGTGCTTCTCCCCGTTGAAACGACAGAGCCACAGTCTAGCTTCCTACACACCACCACCGCTGGCCTCAGACTCCAGTCCGAATCATAAACTGGTTTCCAGTCCTTCTTCACTTTCATCTCCAGCTCGCCAGCACAGTGGCTGGATCCTCTCACCAACCTGAAGCTGACATCATGGCGCGCTGGACACAGATGAGACACAGGGCTGATTAAGGTCGGAAATGAAGTGGCTTCAACTGTTTTTGTAAGTCACCTGCATTTCGGAGCTCACCTGTTGGAAGGTCATTTTCCTCTGGCTTGATTCCTTGAGAAACAAAAGATCGGGATCCAGCTTGAGTTTGGTGTTAGTCAACAATAACAATCTTGTCGTGTCATCCTACCTGGACCCACAGAGCAGCTCATAAGATAAATAAAACACGTACCTGAGGAGCATAGCAGCAACATCAACATGTGGCGCACGTCCATCACTGCCTTTAGCTTCACGCAGTCTGTTCACGTTTCCGGTGTCAGTCAAAGCTGCTTCCTCTCCACCGTTTATCTCCTCATCAGGTTAAATGGTGCTTCGTTGACAATTTCCACTGTTTCACTGCAGGAAAGGTGGTTCATACAGTTAAGATGACGATCGTGTGTGAATTATGGCCGTAGCTCGAGGGGAAATACTGAAGATGTCTTCTTGAAGACTTCATTCACATCAGGGAATAATACTATTTTTGGTTTAAATTCACGATAAATGACACCTGAGCTGTTGTAGTTGTAGTATCAACATCAACAGCACTTTACTTTTCGTCACATGTGCAAAATATTTCATCTTATTTCAACACATCATTCTCTGCTGCTTTGATGAACCATCTTTTCTCTCTGGCCTGGAATCAAATGATGAAAACCACAAGTCATTTTCAGAATCACATCATGTATTTTATTGTCCTTTTGGGCACCAATCAATTTTTCTTTATTTCCTATCTCAATGTAGTTATTAATTATAACCGATCATCCTCATTAACGTACAAAACAATCAACTTCCCAAACATGTCCTAATGTAAGCGTTACAAAAATACAAACTTTGTTAGAAAAGTCGTCACCTTCAGTGACAGATTCAGTCAGTGTTTCTGCCTCCTACTGTGAGCATTGCAACATATTGATGTTTAAAAAGTTCAATTCTGTAAAACTGAAGTGATAAGATGCATTCGGACTTGTTTTTAAACTGAGTTATGGCTGGAAAACTTTAGTTTTGTTTTTTTTTCAGGTTCTCCTAAACCCTCTCAATAATTAGTGCTGATGTCAGTAGTACAGACCTGTGAGTAACAGGACAGAGTCAGCATCTGTCTGTGGAGTGAGCAGCTCAACATACTGTGTAAAAACACTAAAACACACCGTGCCCAACTTTCCAACTTATGAGGAAATACTATGCAGATACTAACAAGCAATAAATTAACACAATATATTTCAAAAATAACAGCTAAATCATGCAGCTGTTTTTTTTCTGCCACCAGCGTCCCTACTGTGCAATCACTAGTGAAAGATAAATGATGATTATTCGATGTAAAATGCCCACGGTGCTGGAATAAACTAAAGTGCTCAGAAGAAAACTGCACTTATCACAAACATTATAGTTACTGCTTCAGTGCGTATCTGTACTTTTAGTGCTCAAGAAATCCACATTTTGTTATTGTTTTCCTATTAAAATACCTTCCTCTTTTTTTTTTATTGCATTTATAAACCATTTCCCTTTGTAAAATACAGTAGCTGTGAAATTCAAAGTTTGGTTTTAAGCCGACATCCAAAATCTTCTGATGTTCTTGGTGAGACAGTAAGCAACTTTTCACTTTGGTTGCAAATCAAATCTGTAATCTAGTGAGAAATTATTTACTTCACAGTTTATGTTCCAACATGCAGAAAGGTCTGGATGAAGCATAAAAACATTTTGATTCCCTTTGTCAAGCTCTTCATCATTGCTGAGTGAAGCTTAACCTAAAAATGTGGATTCTCCCAAAGAGTTTTTTTTTTAATGTAAAACTAAAAATAGACCTATAATCTACAATAAATAAAAGCAAAATACATTTTTCTGTTTCCTATGTGTTGCTGTATTTGTCTCATGGCCAGTTCGATGTCGCCCCCTGTTGAACACAGTGCCACAGGTATTTGAAGTACTTGCACCACTTAGATGACCTGAGACGATGGATTAGGATTTTCCTTTTCCCAATTTTTTTCCGACATGTGGAATGTGTTTGATCAAAATTGATATGCGACACTGAGATGTTGTATGTTAAGGCTATATAACTGTAGCCATACTCATGATTGCACTTTGTGTATGTAAAAGATGTAATTTTGGATTTTTCCTAACCGGCTACATATTTTAAACATGTAGCAGTGTGTCAGCTGGTCGTGCTAGTGTAACACGTTGAATGATTCGAGATCTACTGTTGGAGAGCACGGTGCTTTTCCAGTTAATTCTAGTTTGTTATGTTTGTGGGAATGACGACATCAAATATACCGACTCATTAATGATGGCGTGTCTGTCACCAAATCTCTGCTGAAGCAAAGTGTAGCTTAAGCTGCCTCTGTGTGGAGACTAAGAATAGTTAAAATATTTACCATATGATTTTAGCTTAATGTGGTCAGGTGTCATGTGTAGAGCAGCGCTGTCGTGTTCCTTTTGGTGCGTAGGTTTAGTAGTTTAGTAATTCTGTGCTAATCCGCACTTCCATTTTTGAGGTTTTGTAGATTACAACAACATACATGTATGTTACTGTCGCTGAAGTTTGACGGCCCGCGTGTCAGTAATTTAATCAACAAAAAGAAATGTTAGGTTTTCCTTAAACCTAAAACTGTTTCTATCTGTCTATTCTGGTGGATCACACCCATATTGCGAACATGATTTTGGGTGGAATTTAGTACATCAAAAGTACATCAATCCACTGGAGGATGCTGTGTTGTGATCTGTGGAAACAGTCTGAACTGTGTCATACAGTAGCACAACAAAAGGATCAACGGCGAACAAGAACACAGTACTTCCTGTGTTTGATTGAAGCTGAGTGAGTGATGGCCACCCTCCCTCAGACGCCAAAACTCCCTGTGCAGCCATCAGGAGAAATGTGGTGGTTCCACTGGTTTGTTCTGACGGCTCTGGTGTGAGTATGCACAGTGCAGTACAGCGCCACTCCTGGTTCCGGTACCTCAGCACCATTTCTCCTTTCTGCCCATGACATCATCCAGTTACATGCCCGACTCCTGCTGGATCTGGAAGTAGCAGGCCTATGCAGCACACACACATTTACAGACAGGAAGGTGAAGTCATTCACTGAGGAGAATGAATGAGTGAGTAAATGCATATATTAAGGGATGATAATGAGAAAATGAACAACTGACTGAATGAACAAGAGAATAACTGAATATGGGAAGGGATTGAGTGAGAAATATTTAGTTCATACTTAGTGTGTGTGTGTGTGTGTTTTCTAACCTTCAGAGTGGTCAGCATCAATCCCAGCTCTCCATGCTGAATGCTGGGATCCATCAAATCCTCTATGAGACATACTTCGGCTCCCAGGTTCCTGATCCTGGTGAGCAAAGCAGAAAACACATCAGCACTCATGTCTGCACAGCATGTCTGCAACCAATTCATTAGCTACATCTTTCAAACACTATATGCTACACTACACTCTATGTTGTAACAAACCTTGCCCTGACCACCACATAGAGGAAGAGAGGAAACAGGTCATCCATGCACCACAAGAAGTCACCGTCCAGCATAGGTTTTACTTCCTGGGTCAACTCCTCAAAAGTCCTCTGGATGACCAGGAGTTTATCTGACGGAGTGAATGTTGTGCTGTGAGCAGTGGGATTGGAAAAATAAGATGTTAATATGTATAAAAAAAGAAAGAAAAAAGTTTGTGTTCATACATTCTGTCTTGTCTTTGATTTTTTCCAACATCATAACCTATGAGTTTTGTACCCCACATCACACACACCCGTGATGTCGGATCCTGTCATGTTATGGCAGTTCAGATTACATTGACAACAGTCTCTCATCAAATCATTGCTGTCATAATGGGTTAATATTGATTTTGCATATAATTCTACCACGTGTTCACAATAGAACAAACTGTATAATAGAGTCCCCAGTTCATCTGCTAATAGCATCATGACTATCACACATTTCACATCAGCACCACGTCAGGTGAAATTAGATGACATCGGGTCTACCTGATCTGTTGCAGTGTGTCCACCGCAGAAATGAAGCAGGCATCTCTGCTGCTGGATATAATCTGCAACAACACGAGAGAGAAATGTTAACTGAAAAGCTACAAGCAGTGCATTTTAATCTTACGGTGAGTAAACATATGGACAGATTAAGAGGGTAAATCTATAGCTCTGCATTCAATTTCATGGAGGACGGAGGGACAGGATGTAAAGAATATGATGACTCAATATAGAAAAGGTATTCGAGTGTCTCACCTGTTTTTTTTCACCAAGGAGTGACATGGAGATGGGCCAAAACTTCCTACAATACAGAAAAAATATATATAAAAAGAAAGGAAAAATAGAGTACATACAATCTTTTCTATTCATAATGGTGAACTAGGTGTACAATTTAAAAAAAAAAACACAACAAAAAAGATTACACAAAAAATTATGGAGAGAAAATTAAAACAACTTAGTTAAACTTTTAACTTTAACAACATAAAACAGATTTCTCATTAAAAAGGATAGCTATACGACTTAGTGAGAATTTCTGAGATTCCTTATAAAAGATATGTAAACACAATTTGTGTATAAACGGCACAAATGAAAACAGCAGGACAAATACTTACTCTTGTACCGCCAGAAAGCTGAGCAGTGACTGGTCAGGCTGTTTGTTGAGTTGGAGAATACGCTCCCAGTACTGGGCCTCCTCCTGCTCCTCCTGCATGCAGTACAGAGTAAAAAGAGGAGAGTACAACCGAGGGAGGAGCAGAGGGAGGAGAAGAGAGGAGCAGCTCACCACCACAGCACCACTGGAGTACAAGGTGGTGGAGGAGGAAGAGGGTAGAAATGGTAAAAAGGCAGAGGTTTTCTTAATCATGACTTGTCAACTACTTATAATACATAGTTAATTTGTGTCTGTCTGTGTGTGTTGGTGGAAAATTGAAAATTGTCTGAGTCTGTGTGTCTTACCCCTGTTCAGCTGTGTTATAGTTCTGCATATTTTGGGCATCTGATGATGGAGATGCGTGAGTGTTGGACAAAATAACACCCTCATCTGGTAACCCTGGGAACAGAAATCTGCAGAGAAAATTAAGTGTTGATATGTAAAACTGAAGCGGCAGCTCTAATGGCTCTGTTCAGCCCTTCACTAAAGAAACCAAAGATCAGGCAAAGAATGACTGGAAGGCTTCATATTACCTAACTACGATCAGGAAATGTTTCATGTAGGCCTGGATCTCCTGGACAGCCTGCTTGAGCAGCCTGCGGTTGGATTGAACACCTACGTAAGACATTCTGTAGACCGTCACCAAAGTTTCCACCAGCCAGCCCAGGGGGTGGAGGGAGGTCTCACATGCCTGACATACACCCACAAACACAGACATTCACACCGGTCATTAGTCAAATTGGCTTTTCAAAATGAACCTGAGATTAGGACACGTGCCGAAGAGGACAGTGAGCAAATATAAAAGCGGTCTGTGATGTGGGTACAGCTCATATTTAAGCAATTACATGACAAAAAAAATCTGCTTTCATTGATGACAAATTGAAAGTTTGGTCATTCTACAAACTATACTCAAACTATCAACAGAATATTCTATGTTAAATCTAACGAAGAAATATCAAAAGTATTCTGTTACTGTAACAGCAATGCGTCCCATTGTCAGACATGTCACTAAATTGTGTTTTTGAGATGAACAGACAGATATTTACACCAAATTCCAAGAAAACTATATCATCTACAACCTGATAATATCACCCCGTATTTATGTCACTTACTTTCAATTCTCACTTCATGCTTACAGGTTTTCAGATATTTCACTCTCGCTTCACAGTTTGAACTTCATAGTGTGTGAGTTGGAGAATGGTAAGCGATATAAACCTTCCTCCACACAAGAGACATATAAATAGTTGTCATTTATTACCTTGGTAAGATATCTTCGTATGTTTTCGTATTTTGTGGCAGTGACTGCTTCTCCGTGCTGAGGAATAAACTCCAAACTTTCCAATAGTTTGCTGTGGGACCTACTGAGGTCTAGGCTACACAAAAATAGAGTAAATGGACAGAGAATTGTTTATATTTAGAGCGCATTCTAATTAAACATGAGTAAAATTTTGAAATAGAGTATGCTTTATAGTTTGTGTATGAGAGTCAGTGTGCGTGTGTGTGTGTCTGTGTCTACCTTTGTCGACGTGCAGATGTTATAGTGATGGCAATGTTGTCCCAGGCTGTGGTCCTCTCTCCTTGCCCGACAGCACTGCAGCCCAGTCGACTCCAACATTCATCAAACACACAACTCCACCTCTGATCTACAGGTACCATATACTGACCCAAACGGCTGCAAACACACACGTTAGACGGACAATTATAACCATAATCAAATCCACAAACTTTCATACACAATTACCCAAAAGCAATGAACCCAGAGGAAAAAGAAATTTGATGCCACGTTATGTGGTTTAATATTTACAGGCCAAAAAGTAAAAGTAGTTATTACACCGTTGCTGTCAGGCTGACTGGTACTTAAATTTAGCAGTTTTTTCCCTGCACACCAAAGGATATCAACCAGTAACTTCTGGAAATATTCTGCTAACAGACAGACAGTAAAAATCACAGAATGTCTGGTTCGTCTATTTTCAGCCAGTTCTGGGTGGAGAAGGCGTGGCAGCAACTGTAACTGTGCAGTACATGCAACTCTGATTATGAGCATAACTTCTTTCACCTTCTGGTTTTACAAGCACTAAATCAAATAAGCGAATAAATTGCCATCAGTCAATTCCAGGTGGAAAACAGTACAAACGGTACTCACAGCAGACTGTTTCTGTCTTTGTCATCGCTCGTCGCACATCGCTCATCGTGCTGTGCTTTGGTGTATGTTCCAACTACCTTCAGCCCTGCATTCCACTCTCCGCTAAACAGGCCCTCTAATGAGTCACCGTTAGCCAGGGACAGAACACCCTGAGAGGGAGGGAGAGCATTGAAAGTTTATGAAAATAAACAAAATCTCTAACATGCATTTTAAAAGTATTGTCATAGAAATAAATAATGTCCCACGATCATATTTCCTTCGCACTTTGCCAATAAAAGTAAGTTTAATTATATTCAGGTGGCCATTTGCCTGTGCACCGTGTCACCTTTTCCCTGAATATGACCTCATATATATAAACACATAAAGACACAAGCTGAGCCCATGAATGAAAGAAGACAGAGTTACTTTTTACCTTCCCGTTAACAGTCCAGTCGTCAGAAAACTCCCCGTGGAAAACTGTGTCATCCTCTGACACCAACAGACCTTGGCCCTAAAAATTCATACCACATCAGACACAGTAAGTCAGTATTTTACACTCAAAGATTATTTAATAGACCATGACGTTTAGAGCTGTGCCAACATTTTATTCCTTGGAGTCTAAGGCTTAGACAATTTACCAAAGACCATATTGTGATAAGAAGCATATCAACTCTCCAAGGAAAGTTTTATTGTCTCTTAACCTATTGCAGTGTTGATAAGTGAAGCTTCCATACTGGATGTCAGTTTGTCACAAAAGTGGGTGTACTTACAACCATCTTGTTGTCTCTGAAGGCACCTTCACAGTAAAGACCATACTGGGTGACAACCACAGCGCTGCCATGACGCTGGTCATCCAACCACAGTCCCATGTACTTCTCACCTCTTGAAAAAAAACCAAACAGGAACAGTAGGGATTTATGGCAGCCGTTGACATTTTTATCTTCATTTTGGTCTTGATCTCAAAATTCTTTTTCGTTCAAATTCCCTCATTACAAACTTCTAGGCTCACAAGACTTAGAAAAAAAAAATCACATTGTGTTGTAAAATTTGACAAATTTTTGTTTTTTTGTCTGATTTTGCACAATAGTGAAGGATGTCTTGCTTCAAAAGTGTTCAAAACAAGGAATCAAAATGAAAGAGTCTGAAAATCTCCTTGCATTTGCTCCAGAACCATTAATCCAACCTTGTGATGTCATCGTAGACTCCATATCCTGTCTTCCTGTCATGGACCCACTGACCGATGAAAACACTGGAGGATGTCCTTATCAGCTTACTAGAGCTTATCATGCCGTAACCGTGACGCTGGCCATCGCAGAAACAGCCCTCGTACACTTCACCGTTAGCATACCTGTTCGGACACGCACGTAAATATGAACCTGTGTCTAGACAGCAAAGCACTACAATTACAGTTGAAGGAAAGTATCACAAGTTCAAAATTTAAATGTTAGTTTACGTTTCACTTTCAGTTTCAAGTTTAGCAGAAAATTGAAAATGTAAAGTCAAAAATAGGTAAAAGTGTACTGACTTGTACTTGCCAAAACCATGGATCATGCCATCTCGCCATTGTCCAGAGTAGTTGTCGCTTTTATTCAGGATTTTGTTAACTATGACACACTCTCCATGGCTAAAGGAAAAGGATAAATGCTAAGGCACCAGACTGGCTTTGTGAATTGAAAATAATGAATAAAAAAACATACTGCTTTTCTGATTCAGAAAAACTAGATTTTAGTGAAAATAATATTTTTGACTTTACTGTAGTGTCATAGGAGCTGTGTGTGTGTGTGTGTGTGTTTTGGCGAGTAAACTAACTGAATCAGTTTCCAAACTCAAGCTCAATTTCAGACCTTTTATATGAAATCTCTCAGTGCCCTGTAAGAAGTTCAGACTATAAAAAAATGTATCTACTGACCCATCCTCTAGTCCGTTCTTGAAGTTCCCACTGTAAGTCCGCCCATCTGGCCACTTCATGGTTCCTCTACAGAAGGAAAACATGTGTCACTTAGATACTAGCTGGAACGATGCACTTCCCCACAGAACATCCTGAATTCTTTAAGGTCTGTTTTGGATCTAACCAAGTCTCACAGACACCTTAACAGCTGAATCATTTCATAAATCACAGAGCTTCATTGCATCACAAAAGTTAATTTTAGATTTCAAATATACAGCTCAGTAACACACTCTGTTGTTTCTTGCATGATCACATGTTACTGTGGTGTTTTGTTTGGCAAAATGTATGATTCTTATACCAAGCCTATCTGCATAATCCATACAGATAAGGTGGGTTAAATCATTAAGGGTTTGAACGAACCTTTAATGATGTATTAAACAATGCATGCTCGTGAAGTATTAATAACAATTAGATATGCATGGACAAAGATACACACAAACTAACCTGCCATGAACCTTTCCACCCAGCCAGCCTCCAGAGTAATGTGCATCTTTGAATCGTCCCTCTCCAGTGAAGGTGTGTGAGGCTGTGCGAGACATTGCTGTCATGCCTGGCGATGTCCCCTGACTTCCACCACCAAGCAACTGATCTACTGCCTGGTTAAGAGAACGCAGCCACTTGTTCTGGAGGGAAAGAGAGAAAGCAGCTTAGCTTTTTTTTTAACCTTTTGTTCCGCACCTTTCAGAGTTTCTTATTCGTTGTATCAAACCATACAGATGGCAGAAAAATGATGAAGATAATGCACCTTCTCCTGTGGTGTTGAGGCCACCAAGATAAAACTCTCCTCTGGACACGTAATTTTGATGGTATGGCTGAAAACACAATGAGATACAACAAAGCTCCGCCAAGGATGAACATTTATCTGAACATGCAGTTCTGTGTAAATTTGCTAATCTGAATTCTTGGTTTAAAAACTATAACTATATATAAAAAAAATTTTTAGTTCTGCTTTAACTCACAGTCCACTGCTGCTTTCAGTAACCGGCTTCACCCACAGACAGCTCAGAGGGTAGATATGATGTGTGGAAGACTTGAAAGAAACAAATTATAATGACATTACCCAACATCAAACTATCACATATTACAAACTGTGTCTCTGTGTGTGTGTGATCTTCTACAAGGCTGCAAAAAAAGGAAGTGGTGCAATAAAGAATGATCAGTGTAATTTCTTTTTCATTGAAAATGTGGTAAGAATTATGAGTTCAATTTTATGTTCCTTTTCTTTTATCTGCAACTTCATTAAACCAAAGACTTAATTAGAAAACTAAATCTAAAAAGCTTAAAATTATTAACATATTCAATTATGTCTCTGTAACGAAAACTCTAATTGGTCAATTGATAAATTGTACCGTTTTCTTAATAATAACACCTGAATTTGAGAAATTTTGTACAATCAAATTTGTAAGTATCATTGTCTGTGAATGTTCTGAGTCATCCAGGTTTGGGTTATCAAAGAAGGGTATCGACTGAACCCTTCTTTGATTTTTATCATTAATCTGGTTATTCTTTGTGTGTGGGTACCTGTATGTGCACCAGTGCATCGTTGAACAGAATGAACCAGTGGTTGGAGAACAGCCCAGCATTCTGCAAAGTCAAAGATCTGTTGCTGCTTTCGCACACCACACGACGCTGTGCAAGACGCAGAGTGTCCTGACAAACAGACATGCACACAGACACACACACACACGCACAGAATCCAATTAATCATTGCTATCTAAAACTTGTAGATCACTGCTGTTCGGTAGAGTCCCATTTGTTTATGTCAATGTTTATGACGTAATTTGTCATGGATGAGAGTCTCTCTAATTCACTCAAGGCAAACATGGTGCTCAACAGTTCTGAAAATAAAAACTTTTGTGTTCTCCATGCATAGCATTTTGGAGATACATGGCTCTACCTTGTTTACAGCTGTGATGCTCTTAAGTACTTATTGTTCCATTATTAAAGTTGGTTAGTCGATGACTAACACAAAGCATTTATATATCCCATTCTGAGGAATATCACCATAGCCAGCTGTACTTTTTTTTAGTCGTGGAGCTTATTGTTGATACATATCCTCCTAGCGATGCTTTGGAGTCAAATAAATGGATATGGTGGGTGGACGATCCAATAAATGTCAAAAGCATACTGGTAGACGATGCGAAGATGGATATGAAGATTCTTCACACAGACCCATTACAGGACAGCCAAATAAACGATGTACTGAGTGCGCATGTGTTTTATAATAACAAAATTTCAAAGTGTGCTCACAGTAGTTTTTCCAGCGTGAGTCTGCCAGAAGAGGAGGGTGGTTTCAGCTTCCCTCATCCTCCCCAACATGTAGGAAGACAGAGACTCATACTGACAGAAACCTTGATGAAGGGACAGATACTCTGTGGTTTTCTGAGAGCGACAGACAGAGGGACAGAGACAGAACAACAATTTACAATTAAAAATTGGGAAAATAATGAAGTATCATATGTAAACTATACAATATATAACTTAAGAAATACGAAAAAAAGTGGAAAATGCTCACAACGTCGTAGCAGGCTGCCAGTTTGAGCAGGACTCGGCTGTACTGTTGAAGCTCTTGCAGGGGCTGGTACAACAATGAAACCAGATCAAAATCAGCATTGACGGACTGGTCTGACATTTGGAGGAACCAGGACTTCTGAGACCCTAAACACTCACTAAAGAGTAAGAGGATGAAAGAGTAGGAGAGAGATCAGTAAGGCTGGAGCTGAATGAGGACTGGGGGCTCTTCAGGGGAACACAGTAATATTGGAGGAGCTTACAGTGAGAGTTTATCGAGGGACTGGAATCCACCCATCACCTGGAAGTTACCTATAGCAGAACAATATCTGGATTGAGAAAGAGGGCGAGAGAACAAACAAGTTTACACATATTACTGAAAAACCACAAGTAACATGTTGAAAGTTTTGGGTTTTTTTGTATCCGGACTTAAATTATGGCATTTCTATACAAACTAAGCAGATCTGACCACTGTTTTTCAGCAATGCCAATTTCAAACTCTCTTGCAACCTTGCAGACACTAAAACAAAGGGACAGTTACAACAGCAAAGACAGTAATTTTCCTAATAAAATCATGGAACTGGTACTTATTGTACAATACTACGTGATTTTTATTAATCACGAGATGTTATGGGAGGGGTTCTCTCAAAAAGTATAATTTGCGTTAATACTCCCTGTTACTTTAGAATGAGAAATATTGGAAGAATTGGCAAGAAAAAAGAGGAACAATCTGCGTGACAGAAGTGAAACTAAAAATGAAAAGTGCGAAAAATGTTAAAAAAAATAAAAAAAAAAGCAAAAAACCCCACAACAGCTCCGTAGGAAAAATATGAACAAAAAGAAAACAGAGAATAATGCACTGCCCTTTTTAGGTGACAGATTTAGTAAATGAAATTTGTTCTCTGTATTCCTTTGGTTTCTTCTGTTTGTTATCTTACGCTTTATATGTATCCACAAAGTACTCTGTGTGGGTCAGCAAGGACAGGGATGTGATATCATGGCCCGGCACGCTGCGCAGAAAATTGCTGAGAGATGTGGAGTGTCGACCAATCAGGATGGTCAAACGGACAAAACTCTCACACAGAGAGAAGTAAAGATGAGTGCAGGGCTCACCCAACGACTGATGTAAACTCTCTGTGGATACACAGACATACACACACAGTGTTAAATATTCCCACAGTCGTATTGAATATTATATACAATAAGGGCAATGTGAGCGCTAAAACACCCAAGGTCTTCCTGAAACAACCTAAAAATCACTCAAAGCTTAGCTTAAGACTGTATACAAAGAGAGCATCACTCAAGCAGATCAGCATTTAATTTGCGTTATTAAGTTCCGATGACAACGAACATGTTAGATGAAATTAACCCAACTATAACAAGCGTTCACACATTTCTCTGACTGTCACTACCACTGTGCTAATTATGACGTCACACAACTACAATTATTTGGTTTTGTGGTATGGAAAAACAAATGCTACATGTGGCAGACACCTTGTGTACACGTACGCACAGTTTAAGCTCCCAGTATAAATTGTCCTCTGAGTAACAGGTTTGACCTGACCTTTGTTGCGTAGAGGAGTAACGAGGTGCTTGTTGACTCTGCTCAGCCAGCAGTAGAATTGTCTCTCTCTGTATGCCAGCTCGTGGAGCGCCGAGATGAAGCCCATGATGTTGTGGTCTGCCAGGACAGCACAAGTCTGACCACCACTGCAAACGCTGCTGATGTAACCCATCTGCACACGCACACATATTAGAGTTCATATCTCCTCCAACTGCTCTCCTTCCATCACTGACAAATCAACAAACTTTTGATTACATTATTTGTGGTTGCAAAGTTATTGACAAATGATCAGTTCAACAGAGAGTACAACGTTAGTAGGGTTCATTATTGTGACAGTGATGGGTGCAGTGGACTCATACGGGCTGGTGATACATAATATGTCCCATCATCCCTATTTTTTATGATTATGGCATCATATAGTGACACAGGTACAGTAATTGGCATAACTGCATACAAATCATTTACCAAAGCTGAGTCATTAGCCAGAATTGAACAAGTCAACTAGCAATAAACACTTTGTTGGACATACTAACCTCCACAGAGAATGGCAGCAGGGTGGGTCTGACTGTGCCAGTCTGTGCCCTACGTGATGGCCCCTGGCATGAGCTTCGACCCTGGGCTGACCTCTCGCTCTGCGTTGAACATGGCCGTAGCTCGTGCAGCTTGCCACAGCAGAATAAGACTGGCAGAACATCGTCTCCATCAGCCAAAAGGAGCGAGTGTCCCTGGCCACCTGACACGTCCCAAACCCGAACACCATCAGACAGCTACAGTAGCCCACCGGGAACAAAACACATAACATTAGTTTTTACAGCGTTTTAAGGATTTGAGCACATGAAAGAATAAATGAATGAGTATGTCAGTGCCCAAATAAATATTTGGAGGAATGAATGACTGGCCTACCTGAGCCTGTTGAGGTACAGTAACAGGATTATTTTCATGACCAAGCTGTCCACACATGTTGCTGCCCCAAGAATACACCTACAACACAACGAGTAATTAGTATGTGTGTGTGTGTGCGTGTGCGCGTGTGTGCGTGTGTATGTGTATGTGTTACCTGGCCCTGGGCAGTGAGGGCGAGTGAATGGTATGATCCTGCAGCAACTTTGATCACTTCCTCTCCTGTCAAACTCTTAATACACAAAGGCTGAAGTCTGGACACACGCACACACAAAGAGAGCAAAAATGTCTTTAGTCCATTAAAAGACAGATGCACACATCAGATTGGTCATTTATGTCAAATAACGTTAGAATAGTCAAAATCAATGTATTTGTAAGATTCAGTATTTGGTTTAGACTGCATTGGTGAAACACTGCATTTGTACGTACAACATTTGAGTATGTACGACTTCTGTGTATGAAATCTACTCAAGTATCCATGTCCAGACCTGGCGAGTTGGTCTCCATGGCCCAATTGACCCTCCGTCCCTCGGCCCCAGCTCCACACTTCTGTCTCCAGTGTTGGCAGCCCATCACCAGCCTCATCTGGTGCAGGAGACATGATCCGACCAGCAGAGGACAACCTGGAGTCACGCAGGCGGCGCCACCTTGGAGACCCTTCGGAAAAAAAAAAAACCTGATCTCATGGCAAACCTGCTAGAAGTATTGTAGGCTTACATTTCAACATTTGTTTGTTTTGACAAGAACACTATGGCTGCATTGTAACTGTTTTTTGGATGGCTACCGTTTGTAAATATGAGCATTTGTAAGAAAATACTGTCAGAGAACTAGAAAGAGAGGAAGGAGACAGGCCATCCCAAACAGTAACATGAGAAGAAGGAAATCCGATGGCCTGGTCAGTGTTGTATCATCACAGACAAAATTCATCTTTTTGAATCTGAGTTAATGTACCTCCAGTTGGTGTCTGTGCTGTTGTTTGGTCTGCATCAGTGTGGATTATAGCATACATTTTTAATCACAAAACTTTTAGATATGAACACTCCATCAATCATCAGAGCTCAGTTTTGAAAACATAGTATCTCCACAACAACCACACAGAGCTGGATTAAGTTTGAAGGGATGTTCTCATCACAAAAATGGTTCAAAGCTCACTCAAGTCAATCTTCACCATATCTTTCTTACCGTGGTTGGGTGTTACCGGCAGAGAGCCTCTCCGATTTTTTGGCGTTTTGTCACTCTGATTTATATCGGTCAGACTGGAACTCAGTGCCTTCTCCTCCCCTTCCAAACAAACATGAACTTTCTCTACACACACTGGTGAGTTCTGTCCAGACATGACACAACTATAAAACAAGAGAGGGTAAAAGAAAACAGGTTTTCAGATTGTGGTTATTGTTTGTTCTGTCTTAGGCATTTCCTAAGATGTCCTAATTTATAGTTTACTCTAAGTGAAAGTTATCTGCATGGTGATTATAAATTGTGGCAAAGAGGAAAATGTGATAATAAGCAGCAGAAAACATATTTTCCATGGACAATAGTGTTCCCCTTTGAGTCAATCAGTAACAAGCAAATAAATGTTGAGGCAAATCAGTGTAAAGTTAAAAATACATATTCAAAAACAAGATGATACTGTAAACAAGATCCAGTCTTACTAGTTGGTTTGTCTCTTAACCGGTGATTCATCTTTGCAACTAGAAGTTAACAGATCCACAGAAGCTTCTGGTGTGGAGGAAAGGCTGGTTTCATCTGGACGAGGAAAATAACAAAATAAACATTTAACAGGGAACTACATGAGGAAGAATCAATGGAGTGAACAAATAAAACTACAAAAGAGTCAACAAAACAACAACAATCCACAACAGTGTTAATGGATGCAGAAAAAGCTGTGAAAGGTAGAAGGATCCAGAGGAAAGAAATTAGGAACAAAAATCAAAGTGACACTGGTGGACGAAGGCATGAGAGAAAAGAAATGAAGAGACAAGAAAAAAATGGGAAGTGAAAGAGTGACAAAGGAAAAATGTACCTAAAGTGTAACTGCTTAGTGAGTTGGTGTCTCCTGTTTTTGTGTTATGATTGACATCCCTCTCCTCTGATGAGTGGCAAGAGAGTCTCTGTAGTAGCGTCTGAAGCTCCATCTCATCAGGAAAGGTGGAGTTCTTATTGGTTCTCCAACCTGACAGTGGGTGGGACATAGTGCTGCCGTCAGTCTGTGTCAGGTCAGCGCTGCCATCAGCCTCAAATTGGGCACGAATGTGTAGATTTCTCCTGAATAACAGGATGTTTGAGAACATGAACAAAATGTGTACATCTACTTGAAGAACCACAGAAACGCAGATGAACTCTGGAGAACTCAAACGTTTTAGTTGCAACAGTCAAACTTAATCACTGTGTGCCAGTGCCAGCAGGTGTTACAGTAATTGCTGTATGAATTGAATAGCAATTCAAAACTGAGGACATTTTTCCCAAAAGATCTTCGTGTAAGTGCAGTCAGTGTCTGATAGGATCAGCTCTTTGTAAGCTGTTACATTGTATGTGACAATCCATTCATAATGGTACAATTCAGAGCTCCATGATCAAAACACATTACAAAGAAATTATGGAAGCTGAAATATATAATTCCAAAAATAATTATACTAAAACACCAAAGACTTAAGAAGAAACAGTACCTCATAGTGGCAGCTTTGCCCTCTTGAGGACCTAGACATGGACTGGATCCAAAACTAGGGCTGCTGCTGGCTGACTTTCCCTCTGTTCTAAGTCTTCGTCTGGGGCTGCTTCTCCTGGGACAGATCTGGGAAAAGAAACCAGGGAAGGAGATTCAACAAGTGCTACAGCAATATGGTCTCCTCCCAAGTAAAGCTGAAATTTGTTTGAATACATCGGTGTATCTCCAAGTATTATTTTATTTACACCAAGCATATGGAACAATTGGTACAATACAATACAGTTGTCATTTGAGAGAGAGAGAGAGAGAGAGGGAATCTACCTTCACTGGTGTAACCTCAGGTAATTCCACCCCTAATGGACAATAATGAAGATCCTCCATCTCTGTGAGCATGTAGTGAGGTGACTGAGTCTGTTCCCTCTGCACAGGTGCTTTCTGGGCACTATAGTTTTGAGGGGGTAAACTACGAACCAGGGCTAAACTGTGGTAGCCACCACAGGCCACCTACAGGATACAAATCAGATGATACTCTACGCAGAACAGAGACTCTATTTGATATTGTGTTTGATGTAATGGTGGAGATATTTTCAAGGAAAGTTAAACCCTACCTGGATCACATGTCTGCCAGCCAGGTGCTCAACCTAAGACAGAGTAATAAAAAAGCTTATAATTCAAGTTTAAAATCATCATTGCTTAACCATCATGCACAGATTTGGTCTCTGTTTCATAATGACAATTTCAAAATTTAGATGAGTTTCACTATGAATTCGGGCTGCGTCACATAGCCTGTTCCTTATTCACAAAGTGCACCGAAAGCGTCTGGTCAATAAAGAAAATTTAAATTCATTCTGACATTCAGCTGAAAAGTTTACCTTTTGTGGTTTCTGTACTGGAAAATTGTTGGTGACCAAGCCAAGCTGGCAGCCGCTGCCCCAAGCCCACAGCTCGTTTTGGTCTGACAAAGCCAGGCTGTGCTCCTGTCCACAGGCCAGATCAATGACCCGAACTACCGCAGGAGGAACCACCTCACTGTCCACCACGTGAACCTGACACGGCTCAGCAACAGACACTGGGCCTTTGTCTGCATGGCCTGCTGATGGAATGCCAGAGGCCACCCAGACATAAAGAATGAACGAGCAAATGGACAAGGATTACGAGAAAAAAAGGAAGCAAGGAAAGGGGGAAGGAGTGTACCAACCTGTGATATATGTGGCTTGACCCCTCTTGGTCAACCCGCACTGCCCTGCGGTGTTCTCCCCCCACATGTAAACACTGCCCTGTTCAGTCAGTGCTCCACAGTGGAAGCTTCCAGCGGCCACACGGACCACAGTCCGCCTCGCCAGAGAGATTTCCAACAGCGGTCCCTCCACCGGGACAGCCAGTCCGTGCCTCCATGACAGCTTCCCAAATGAATACACCAGACCACCTGGAAGACAAAAACAAAGATGTATGGCCTTTTCATTGCCTTTTCATTACTATATTAGTTTACTACTATAACATTCATAAAAATATTTCCTAGGTCCTCACGCACTCACCCTGTGTCAGCAGCAATCCATGGTGTTCTCCCAGTGCAACCTGCAGAACAGGTCTGGACAGAAGCACTCTCTCAGGGCACAGGGGCTCACTGGGGCCCTGGGGTTGCCAGATGTGGAGCAGGCCTCGTTCTGGAGAGGTTGGCCCCTCCTCATCAATGAGGCTGCAAGCATGTAGACATAGGGATCGCTAAAGAAGCCTGAATTAGGCCTAAATTTCTTGAGTTCATTTAATTTGATCTGTTCTGAAATTCAAGCTCCTTTTTGCTACAAATGCTCGCGGCTCAGACCCTCATCCATACAGCCTTAACATTCTCCCATACTACTGAAGCATCGTTTTCTTTGTCGTTTCTTTTTGGCGCATTATCATTTCTAACTGGGCTGGTACGTGGGCTCATACTCTAGAATAATATATCACATTCATTTTTAATTGATTATTTATTAAAAAACAGTAGTCAATTGTAATCGATTTGATAACCTTGTACCACATCAATGTCACTGAAATAGGATTATAAGCACTTATAATCATGAGAGGAACTGCTAAATGTGTGTGTCTCTGTGTGTTTACCTGTCTTCTCTGTTCTCCATCAATTAAGATTCTCTGCTCCATGGGACAATAAAACCATCATTATGAAGATTTTTCCAAAGCCCACCTCATTCATTCACTCACTCACAAGAATGATTCAGTTTGATTTAACCAAGTGAGTCCACTTTCTTGTTTTGGTACTTCTTTTCTTCATCATCAGCTGCTTGGGCATGCTTTCTGGAAAGCACCTGTTTATGAAATATATGTGACCTTAAATTAGCAAATTAGCACAAAAACTTAATTTGCCTACACCTCAAACTTCCAATTCTCCTGTGTTTAAAACTGAATGTGTTTTCAGACCAAGCTTAATTTTTCACGTTTAACACACTGATTACAAAACATTTACTTTAAATTAAATGTCTAAAAGCCCATTGCATGCATACATAATCGTTTAAATAACGCGTAACTGTTTGTAGACACGGTTAGCAATTACTTTAAGGGGTTAATGAAATAATAAGCAGTATCTATTTAAAACCTGACTTGACTCAGTGTTAGATGAGGGCTTGGTACATTTTCCGAACTAGGAGCATCGTTAACATCGTTGACAGTAAAAAAAAAAAAACACTGCCTCCAGTTATTCTGTGTACTCTGTGTACAAACAGATATGCTCTTCCACGTAAGCGGGCTGAATCACTTTTTGTGCTTTATATACACTACAAAACACTTTAACACTCCTCCCCCGTAAACAGGAGTGTAAATGTTGGTTATTCCGTCGCAGAGGTACACACGGTTAATAAAGTTAATGCGAGCTTCGTGCTAACATGGCTACGAACGCTAAACTTACCAAAGCGTTGAAGTCCGTTTAACATATCTAAAATGAATTGTAGTGGTAAATCAAGCTGGTCCAGATAAGCCTATGTGTGTTAGACTCCGACTCTGAATCTTAATAGGAGATCTCTGATGTTTTAGATCTAATCAGTGCGGCACAATGAAAGCAGAAGTTACCACTGTCAGACCTGTGTTACTGTAGTGCTCAGCCCTCGGATGGAAGCCGCGCAGGGTCAAAAAACTCAAAACTACTGTGTTGCCACACCTGTTGCCGCAAGAAGCAGCTCAGAGATCCGTTAGGGACAAGAAGACATTCCACTCTTTCTTTGCTTGACCTTTGATTTGTTTTGATTTATGTTCGACGTCTGAACTCATATTTCAGTTGTGCTGCATGCCCGGTGGCCGGATGGTGGTAAATGTGGGGCGATCGTCCATTTTGGTGTGGGCAGAAGTGGGAGAAACAGCCTTTTTGTAGGTCTTTGTTTGTGATTCGTCCTCTAAAACAAATACACTGTAAGTCGCCGTCGGAGTTTTAATCCGTCCTTGAAGATTTTACCCACGTTTTCCTTCAGTGAATGCAAAAGCTTAATGAAATGAACACATTGTAATTCGTCATGCATCTGCAGGACGACATTTGCCTGTATTTCGTTCATGAGAGACTGTAATCCATACTCACCCAGCCGGAACGACTTGGAATCATGAAGTAGATAGCTGCAAATTTGTCATACGTGTGTACAGTTATGTTTTTTCTTACTGTCTGACAACATCACGTGGTTGTCGTGGCCGAGTGGTTAAGGCGATGGACTAGAAATCCATTGGGGTCTCCCCGCGCAGGTTCGAATCCTGCCGACAACGAGTTGATTTTTCTTAATGTCGTGTATTACGTAATACCGCATGGGACAGGAGAACACCATCAAACCTAAGAAAACAAATCACACGTGGCAGTGGCATTTGACCAAATTGTGAAGTCGAACTGTATCTTTCAATGTTTTACTGAGTTATAATGGTTGGCAGCGGTAACAGTAGAAGTTACAGTGAACGTAGCAGTGGTAGTAAAAGCAGTAGTTTAGGTAAAACGCATAATGCTGATCGAGGCTGTAGAGTGTAGTTTCGCCAGAAGGGGGCGATGTCTGTTTACAGCAGACGAGTCGCCATAAGTGTGTTTGTGTGTGTGGTGGAGAGGGGGGTCGCCTTCTTGCTTTTGGTGTTTTCAGAGAGGTCAGAAGTCAGACTCAGCAACATGACATGCTGTATTCTCTATGTTCTGTGAATGCCCCCCTGGTTTTAGCACGGGGCGTACACTGTCCGTCTATCAGTTTGCTGTCCTTAGTTTATCTGTTTGTATTATTTGTTCATTTTTTTTAATTTTTACTTTCTGTTTTCTGTATTGATTAAATCTTCTCTGTTTGTTTGATAGATTGTGTCGTTTTCCCCTCTCTCTCCGGTGCCTCTTGCTGCTCCACCCCTGTCTGCCTTTTCCCTGTCTTTTTTTTTTTTCTTTCATTTCCTTCCATTTCGGATGGCCCCATGTTCGTGATCAGCTCTTGTTTGGCGTTTCAGTGTTTTCTATATAAAAGGATCCAACTGGGTTTGGCTCCAACTTTTATTGGCTGCAGTTATAAAAAAAATGAGGGAAGAGGGAGGAGACGTAGCCAAAGAGGGAATGAGAGTTTAATATGTTTGCCTTTTTGGTATCTGATGCCTACCCTGCAGCATTTTGTCTCCTTTCCTGCAGATTTTACTCATCAAACAACTCTCTTAGTGCTCTAAACTTCTGTTAGAGCTCTGAAAATCCAGGATGGCCCGATGATGTTATTATCATAAAATGATTCTGCCATGAGTCTTTCAGAAAAGCCACATAATACCGGGGCCTCTGTCCATATTCTTTGCTGCACCACATCTCTCATAATGCCCACAAGCGAGAAACGCTTCAAACTTTTCATCCCATTGTGATACCATATGTTCAGTTGAGTGATGTCTGGCATTAACATTAATTTCTGCTGCTAAGACAATATTGTACGTTATGTAACACAATTTAATATAACAAATATTCAGCTAGCAGTGACAGCTAAACTTGTCAGACGTGGGTGAAATCAAGAAAAAGATGCAACACTTTTGTGGAGAGGAGGAAACTTTCTTCTTGATAAAGCTGGAATGCAAAGATACAGGTCGAGATTTGAGTCGAGCAGCCGTCACGTAAACACAATTATGCTTATGAAGTTTTTCTTCATAAGCATAATTATAGTTACTGAGTGATCCATTGTTTCATAGAACCTTTTAGTACATTGCAGTAAATCGTGGTACTACCAAGACACCGTGAAATGACAGCAAGTGGAACAAACTGGCTGTACGATGTTCCCAAGCAATTTTTACATTTCAAAATTATTTTTACATTGTATAAGTGGAAATCGCTGATAGCTTTGAAGACAGGGAAAAACAACCCAAACAGTCCAACATTCACATAATTAGTACTAAATTGTTTGGAACATGCAAAAACATTGATATAATCTTTGAAAGAGCTCTGATCTCACACACACACACACACACACGTTTGTGACACAGAAGATGGCATTTGAACACGCTGTGATCTGTAGCCACGGGAAAATCATGTCAATACTAATAATAATGGTCAATTTATTCCAACATTTTAGCCAGAAAAACACTTAGGTATCTGTGTGTGTGTGTTCCACCACATAGGGACCCAGCATGCCCACATAGAAGTAGTTTGGTTGACCACAGTGGTATGAGGAACAGGTTTCCTCTGTAACCTCAGAGTCAGGTTACTGAGTGCACAGTAAAGGTTTGGTTAGGATTTGCAAAGTAAACTCGGTTAGAGTTTGGGAAAGTCTTTGGTCATGGTAATGGTGACAGAGCAGACGAACCTGAGTCAGCGTTGATGATGTGTTGCAATTAGAAATGCTCACTTTGCTTAAATGCACAGCATACTCAGATTATCCCGCAATCATGGCAATGATGTGGCAACAGTGCCACCGAAAAAGTCAATGAGTAATTATCCGATGAGAACACAACAAAGGGATACGCTCAGGATTTGAACCGCAGATGCTCTACCACTAATGTTACTGTGAGTAAGCATCCACCCACTCATCTAATAATGATGTTTACGTGGTGTTTGGAGAAGGATTGACGGCTTTGATTGGAGTGTAATCAATGGTTGGAGACTGAGAAAATGGTGGTCAATGTGGCTCACTTCAATTCGGGGGAGTGGAGAGCAAGGAAGCTGTCTGCTTGTGTGTGTGAGAGAGATGGGGGTGGGGTGGGGGGTGACTGACAGGACCTCCTGCTGTTTGCATGAATGCATTTGTGCACGTGCACACACACACACACACACACACACACACACACACACACGCAGTGTCGCTCTACCATCTGTCAGCACTCTGTCTCTGCAGTGAAGTACGTGATGATGCAAAGCGGCTGTAAAGTGAAGTCCTTTGCAGTGTCACTTTATGAAAGACTCCTCTGTGGAAGAATCTCTGAAATTTCCTCTGGTATCACGCAGTGTCAATGAAGACTGCTGAGAATTTTACCAGCCAATTTACTCACAATTACAACTCAAAATCACAGCGGTTCCCTTCCTCCTCCAGTCCAATGAGTACTTGAAGAGATCAGCATAGCTGGTGGTACAAAATGGCACCGTGCGGGCAGCTAATGGACTCAGGGGCCCCTCAACCCTCATGTGGCCCCTTGAGCATCCTTGGACACCAGTTCGGAAACGTCTTTTCATAACGGCACCAGGGAGTTTCCCAAGGACTGAGGATTTGGTCTGAAATTGGATTTAATCTGTTTGTACACAGTGACTTTTTCTTTGATAGTCCTCCTTGTGTGTGTGTGTGTGTGTGTGTGTGTGTGGCCTCTGTCTGAAGATAAGGATCCAGCCTCCCACCCACAGTGTCTGTTTACAGCTGATGTTGAAACCCAGACCATCTATCCGTTTGTGTGTGTGTGTGTGTGTGTGTGCATCTATTCTGTCATGCAAAAATGAGTTCAGCCAGTGTTGAGGCAGTTTGATAATAACAACGATGACACGACGCTGCTGTTCCAGTCAAAGACAGAGAGACATAAACCATCTCTGTCCTCTGAACACGGCCACAGACATGATAAACTGATCAGGTAGCTTCATATGTATCAGCGTTGGTATTAGTGAGTGCGTGTTAATCATTAACACAATTAGTAATAATGGTTTTATGATGCAAATTCAATTAAAATGTTGATTGTGCTGTTAAGTAGAAATGTGGATTCTCCTTTGTTGTGTATTGTGGCTAGTATTGAGCTAATGGCGTCCCTCGGCTGTGATTTGCTTTGATCTTGGGGACACACACTCGCACACACAGCGTTGACGCCTCTCTCTGCTGTAACACGGCCGTGCCAACCGGCTTTGTTTCCTCTGGACTGAGTAAACGTTCTCCACTGAGGTGATATGGAGGCTCGGTCGGCACTGCCTTACATAGCTGACCTCCAGCTCAATGTCATTCATTCAGTTTTAATTATTTAATCACCTTATTGGTGTAATCACAAATAATTGCAAAAACAATTTGATTTTTTTATAGACTTGTATTTTATAGTATGTATGTATGTATGTATGCCTCATCCAAATAATTAGTTTGCGACAATTGGAACAAAGCCAACTTTCTTAACATTTTGTCTAAAATTCCTTAACTTGGAATGTTAAGTAAGGAACTTGATCTCTGCCTCACGCAATATACATAACAAATTACAGATTACAAAAAATCCAAGAGAGTGTGTCATATCATAGAACAATGTCTATGTATCGCCCCCCGTCACATGCAAACACACACGCACACACACACACACACAGGCATTCCAAAGATGTGGAAAAAACGGAAATTTATGTCAGGCGCTGACTAAGACCTTAACCTGGCTCACAGTGGTGAGGTAAAAGAGTGAAGAACTCACACCAGGGCTAAAGGAAACCGACGTGTGCACAGAATCCATTTGCTCCTCTCAGTACTGATAGAATGTGAAGCTCAGTGAATCGTGATGATCCTGAGTCAAATTGCTGCTCAATGGCATTGAAAGGAACATATTGGGTTTGGGAACCCACTGAGGAAGTCCTTGAACATCTTCCCTTTGGAGGTGATCTGAGTGTGACCAACTGGGAGGGTAAATCTGAGACATGCTGCAGTGATTACATATCCCAGCTGGCCCTGGAACCCGCGAGGATCCCAGAGGAGGAGCTATGAAGGTGTTGCCGAGGAAGAGGCAGGCTGTTAGTGTGAACGACTAAAGTCTGTTTGCTTAAGTTTGGCTCAGGTTTTTGTTGGTCAAAATTTTTACATACTTTCATTGTTGGTTTTGAAAATGTCCTTTAAATGTGGGGACTATTAGTTGTATGCATAAGCATGTGTGAGATCAGGAGGTGAACATAGAGAAAAAATACACTCACACGGCTACATGTAAAATATTTAGGAAAAAAACAAAAACAAGGAAATCTTCCAAATTATATAAATTGTATTTCTATTGATAACATACAACACTTTGCAATGGATGCTTTGACACCAAAGCCAGACAGAGGGAGAGCAGGGACCATCTGGCTCAGGTCAAACTCCCACAGAGGGTGTAATAATCGGAGCAGTGTGTGTGTGTCTGTGTGTCTGTGTGTGCGTGTGAGAGAGAGAGAGACTCCCCGCAGAGAAAGGTGATGACCACAACTGTGTGTTTGACCTCAGAACCACAGGAAGCCCTCCTACTCTTCGCCCCCCCAACCCCATTTTAATCCTCCTCCTCATCCAACGACTTCTCGGCTCCTCTCCATCTTTCTCCTCTTCATCCTCCTATCTCTGTCATATCTCTGTCCCATCAGAAACTCTACATTCTGAATTCTGTTTGAAGTTGAAAGCACGGATTGGAAGCCAA
>OMNV01026229.1:0-21378 GCA_900303265.1 Brotula barbata | reverse complement strand
TGTTGATGTTTCCTTGTGGCCTTAGTGATGAGGATGTTGATGTCTCCTTGTGGCCTTAGTGATGAGGATGTTGATGTCTCCTTGTGGCCTTAGTGATGAGGATGTTGATGTCTCCTTGTGGCCTTAGTGATGAGGATGTTGATGTTTCCTTGTGACCTTAGTGATGAGGATGTTGATGTCTCCTTGTGACCTTAGTGATGAGGATGTTGATGTCTCCTTGTGGCCTTAGTGATGAGGATGTTGATGTCTCCTTGTGGCCTTAGTGATGAGGATGTTGATGTTTCCTTGTGGCCTTAGTGATGAGGATGTTGATGTTTCCTTGTGGCCTTAGTGATGAGGATGTTGATGTTTCCTTGTGGCCTTAGTGATGAGGATGTTGATGTTTCCTTGTGGCCTTAGTGATGAGGATGTTGATGTTTCCTTGTGGCCTTAGTGATGAGGATGTTGATGTTTCCTTGTGGCCTTAGTGATGAGGATGTTGATGTTTCCTTGCTCTTAACGCCCTCTTACATCATATCGTCCTCTGATTTTGTCACTATGAGAACTTTTGATCATTTTGTTGTTAATTTGCATTTGTTACCTTTGACCTTTGAAGGTTGGTGCTCATGATTAGACCGAGCATTAAATGACACCATCCTTTGTTTTTACTCAATATTAACACTGAAAACAAAATATCTACACTCTACATTCTTCTTCGAGTGTTTTAGGGCAGAATAAGATGACGTGAGCCTGAAACAGATGGACCTACAGGGTTCTCGCCCCTCCTGGTCCGGTCCGGTCTGGTCTGCCTCAGTGCCCCATCAGTGGGATTCGCTTGAGCAAATCTGAACTCAGCTCACATTTGGGCGATGTCGAGTTTCCAGGCCATCTGAGCTGCACATGTTTTGGACTGTGGGAGCCTCCAATGACCTTTGGGAAGACACTTTGGTCATTATCTCTACCCCCACCCCCCTCCCCCCGCGGGAGCATCGGGGAGGAAACCAAATGCGGCCCCGAGTTTAATGAAGCCGGGGAGTGGAAACGGCTGAGTGACAGGGCAGCTCGTCCCCCCGTTTTTCAGACTTCCACGTCTGCCTGCACACATTTTGTGTCCGCGCCGACTCAAAATATTGGCCGGTGTGGGGACGCACGCACAGACACCGCCCGACATAACCAGGTGACAAGATTGATGTCACACGGATGAATTGGCCTTCAAAGTAAAAGCACGGGACGTGAGCACAGAGAGTGAAGCAACAGATTGTCGTCGAGACAGATAAGATAAATGATGGCCAACACGAGAACAGGATCCCTCTTCTGTCTTTGTTCTGTCTTATTTAGTTTCCCCGACTGAGTTTTTTGCGTTTGTAACCACGCCGACGTTTCCCCGTCTTTTATTTCTTATTTCACTTTATTTTATTGACCAGTTTTGTCTTTTTGGAACAAGTCGAGAGCAATTAGTGGCAGTGGAATGAGTTGGTGCTGTATCGGTGACATCTGTATAAACACCCTTACATTTCCTGCATCATCATCATCATCATCATCATCATCATCATCATCATCATCATCAGCTCGATGTTATGCTGCAAGTGGAGCTAGAACGTTACAATGCAGTGAATTTGGAGAAGCATTCCAGGGAGTCCAAGAACACCGTGTGCTTCATTTAATACAATCTGACAACAAAGTGTAACAAATAAAAAAGATACAGTATAATAAAAAAAAAAGCCAACAATGTAGATCATCCTTGTACAAATTCATAAATTTCTCATTATGTTCAGGATGTGCTAAGATCTGTATCGGTCACTATCCAATGTAACAAAAACTCTCTCCTTCTTGTTGCCCTGTACTCAGTGAACACAGCTCATTAATATCCCCGCGTGCGTTTCTGCCACAAATCTATGGAAATGATCAGCTCGTCCTCGCACGCCCGGCCGTGTTTGTTTTGCAGCCATTGTGTTGCACGCCCGACGTGCCATTGTTTGCCGCGGGCCGTGAGACGAAGCCTCGTAAAGCGCCCCGTTCCTGCTCTCATTGTGTTTGTGGATGTCTCTCCTGCAGGTAGTGATTAATGGACCCCATTGTCACTCACATAAAAATAATACGGGGACAACCGTTACAGCGCCTGAATGATTTAAATGAAACGATTCCAAACGGGAGGCGGCCGCAGCGCACGGCGTTTCCGCTGCATTCGTAACGTTCCTGCGGCATAATGAGCGGGACGAACGTGTTCATCTTCATCTTCATATTCCGCGTGTTCACCGTCAGGTTATAGGCTCGGACAGACGCGGGGCTCGTGGGTCGGTTTGGATTCAACACACGACGGCGTTTTCACGTACCGCGGCCTCGCCTTCCTGTTTGTTTCCGTATCACGCGTAGAGCAGCTCGCCCATAAAGGATGAATAGGCTGCTTGTCGCTGAATGAATCCTCCGTCCCTGCCTGAATGAGTGTCTTCGTGATAAGTTATGCACCGTTTCAACACTCAGCCGGTGTCTGTCTGTCTGTTAAATTGTGTTAATTATGATTATCTACATCAGATTCATGTAAAACTGAGACAGTCAGCGTTGGTGGCGTGGGTTCATTATCCTTTACGCAGGGGTGTCAAACATACGGCCCGTGGGCCAGAACCGGCCCGCCAAAGGGTTCAATCCGGCCCGCTGGATGATTTTGAAAAGTGTGAAAATGACGGACGTCACTGTGCCGCTATTCCCGAATTGTCCACTGGGGGCTGTGCTGTCCTTAAAGAGAACCTAACAGGAGAAGACACGCTATGGAGTTCTATTAGCGCCTCATTACTGAGGACACAGGAGGACTTTCAGAGCACAGAAGTCTCTCGGTGTCTCCTCCATTATCTCCGCTCTTCCCGTTCCACTCTTCCTGCACACGCTCTGAAATTTGCACAGTGGTACAAATATGCCACAAAACCAGACAATTTCACTTCCAATCAGGTCGCTAGTAGAATGAACGACCACATTACGGACGCACTGTTAAAAATGGAACTAAATCAAGGAGAGTTACTCCATTTAAACTGGATTACAACACATTTTAGGTCTTTTTCCTGACATAATTCAATAATAATGTTTCTAAAAACAGTTGCTCAAAAGAACAACAGTTCTCCTGTAAACACCCGGGTCATTATAATAATAATAATAATAATATTAAATACTATTTGTGGTACTAAAATACTATTTTCCTGACATAATTTGATAGTAACAACAATTATAATGATTATAAAAATACTGAGTAAAAATGTGTTGTAATCCTAACAAATGAGCAGAGGTTTTACTGGTTCGGCCCTCTGGAGATCAAATTAGGCTGAATGTGGCCCCTGAAGTAAGACGAGTTTGACACCCCTGCTCTAAAGTAACACTTTGAGATGTTCCGATGTTCCGTCAATACACAAATAAACACTCGTCCCTCTAAATGAGTCATGTGATTGTGTTTGTGGATAATATAGCGTATTGACTTTATATGTACTGTATATATTAAAGTGATCGATACCACACTGAATAATTCATCTTTTTGTTTTCCTTTATGGATGTAATACTTAATTAGGACTCCTTTATTTGGTATCTCTGATTTTCTACTGTCCCTCCTCCAACGTACTGTACCACACGGTCTGTCATGCTGCTGGAAAGCCTGAATTTCGCCCCAGAGGATCATTCAGTCCATCTTATCTTAACGTGGTTTAAAGGATTGCGTCTCTTTGTGGACTATGCGTGCAGGCCACACTGCTCTTGGTACTGATCACGACAAACTCTTGGCTCAGCTGGAGATGGAACTGAAGGAGAGTCAACAGCTTGTCAAACTACAACAGCAGGTGCTGCAGGTACGATTCTGCATACGGCTCACCCACACGTCATGCGAAACCAAGTGTCGCTCTCATTGCGTTCTTTCTGTCCACAGGATAGCCTTGCTTCTCCTGTGCCTCCCGATCTGGTTGATTGCTACTTTTTGGAAGAGTGGGAACGTCTTCAGGTACGCTGTGCGGAGCTTGAACATCAGAGGCGGAATTTTGAAAAGGAGAGGCGGTCTTTCACCGACGCTGCCATCCGACTCAGCCACGAGGTGAGGAGACGAATGGGCTGTACCGCTGGTTTTAAAGCTTACATAAATACTTGTATAAGTTTTTCATAAGCTTCATTTAGACTGCAGGAGTAAAAAGACAGCCGGGAATGTACAAATTGTGAGCGAGGGGTTCATTTCGATCCCTTATACCAGAAGGGGATTGGAGATCTCTGCAGCATTCTGGTAGTGGGGGCGATAGGATGACTTGATACATTCCTAAAAATGTTTGTGTATCCAGCGCCGTGACTTTGAGCAGCAGAAGGCCGCTCTCCTGAAGCAGCAGTATCTGTGTGAATCTCCACAATCCAACACCACCGGCGAGAGCAGTGAGTTCAGGACTTTTATCTCTTCACCTACACGGTGCGGGAGGCTGATGTTTCAATGTGTTCAAACGTGTGTTTTGACTTCAGGTTACTTAGGTCTGGGGCCCACAAACGTATCAGGCTGTCATCCCATCACGCCGTCATCCTCCGAGTCGGTGACTGCGGCTGTTTCAGGACCGCATCGTGGAAGGGTCCGTGTTCAAACTCCCAGCACTCCCGAGCTCTACTCTGCCCTCAACCTTGCATACAACTACAGGTTAGTTAAGAGCGTCTGTCTGTGGCACGGCGGAATAATGGGATCCAAACACTCGGTTATGAAAGTATTAACCGTAGTGTGATCAATTCACAACTGCACAGAAACACTAAAGGCCTATAATTGATAAATGCATCATTTTAAGGAGAATTTTCCAACAAAAATAACTCTCATAGGCCAAATGTTGGTAGTCTGCTCAGGTTAGTGAGGGTCCAGTTGGTGTTCAATAGGTGGCTCTGGATAGTTGCCGTTTGTGCATGAAATCAATATATTGACAGAAGCTTAATCACGCAACTGGAATGATAAAACATGAGGAAATGGAACGCCTGTATAAAAACTTTGAATACATTTTAAAATATTTTGCTATGAGGTGTTGTTTTTTTAATGAAAGCTAGATATAGGCAGACACTTTTGGTAATCTATAAACGTTTATTACAACGAGCTCATGAAGACATAAGGCAGGAACTTGGTGTTAAAGCAGCATCGCGTTCACGCTGTAATGACTTCAGCCTGACCCCATTTGCAGTACCGTGGTCTGAATCTTGCTCTAATTTATGTTTACTCCAAGACTGTCACTGTTGCCTATTTTCTCATCACTCACTCCTCTCCAGATACAGAGAGGGTGAGCGTCAGTTGGACCCAAGAGATAGCAGAGCAAACAGAATAGTTCACACTCCCCACGTTCCAGACCTTGACTTGTCATTTTAACTCAGTTTGTTTACCGTAAAAATATTATTCCTGTATAATTTTTGAATTCATATCTGTATCAATAAAGACTTTCTGATGTAGTGTTTGAACTGTTCTTTCTTTCTCGTACCTGTTTCACCTGATGAACACGAGGTCAGTGCTTAGTTGTCGGCTGTAACTTTTATCTACTTGGATCACATCAGCCTTTGCTGTGTCAGCAGGTCCTCTGCTGGATGTTGTATGTTTGATGTCCCATGCTTATGCAAACTTCTTGAATTCCATACTGGCATATTATTCCCCATTATCTAGAACGACAACATCTAGTGTGCCATGTCTGGCACAGGTAGACGTCATGGCAGCAACGACAATTTGGGCACGTGTCAGACAACCTGTAACTTAAGTGAGAAGCGTCCTGATCCATTATGGCTTTGCAAATCTTTGACCACAGTCTTCCTTTATATATATCATTGATGTCATTAACAGTTGGATTATTGTTTTTGTGTTCGTTGCATACTGCACATTTTGACATGGAATCCTTTCTGGATGGCATGCTCGACCATTTCCTTGCCCTCTGGTTACGCCTTTGTGAATTTTGCTCAACATTTCTTGCCTCAACTGGTTTGCAGCTTTGACGATAAGCCGATATGAAGCTAATTTCCTCCTTGAATGTTTACACTTGTTTAGGAACCGCATGTCAATCCACGTCCATCCATCCGTGCATTTGCTGTGACCTGGATGGAGCTTTGGGAGCTACTTCTTCAGATGTGATCACTTTTGACTTGCACTTCTTTGCCATACGCATACTAGTGACTCTTCTCACAACCATAGATAGATTCAGAATGAATCTGAATAGGTATTGCACCAAACCCACAAACCACATGAGAGATAGTTTGTTTTCTGGCGGCGCCATTTGTACCACTGCTCTCAGTTTTTCACCATCTGCCCTATGACCTTTTTTAGAGTCCGTGTCCGTATTAAAATATGCATATACATATTTCATTTCTGAGGTTCTTTCTTGACACGTATATTTATTTAACTTCATATTCCATTTTCTCACTCTTTGCAAGTTTGCATCTTTGAGTCCTGCTCCTTAGTTTTCAGGTCTGTAATGAACGAGTCAACGTCCTGTTCCAGGCTTTGGGCTCACCTGAATGTATTGTAGTTTTTTGTTCCGTGTTTGCGATATTCTTTGAATTTGAACTTCAACACAGTTTTGTCAACTTCATCACATCGTTGAAATGTGTTGTACACATTGATAGCTTTGTCCCCCACAACGGGTGGAAATGTGGCACACTGCATTTTTGTGAGTCGAAAGAAACATGGCCAAATGTTTGCACCCAAACCCTCCAGCTTTTTGTCACGTTACCTTGTAGGCAAAGACGCAGAGAGCCAAGGAGACGCAACCAGACACGTCACTCAGACAGAACTAAGAGAGGAAAATAATGAATTGTACTAAACAGAAAAACAAAACATCCAGCAGGCAGCACTGCAGTCATTTTTGTCAAAAAAAAACCCTTCATATGTTCCTCCTGATTGGCTCACCCACTGCAGATGTGGCAATTAGACACACCTGTGTCCAACTGCCACCTAAGCTGCAGCACCACGTGCTACGATGTCCCAAACACACCAACGCACACACACACCAAAAACTTTCTACTGCCGCAAGTCTTGTACGTGGCATTTTGCGGTGACGTGTATTCACCAAAGATACTGGAGGTGGATACAAATCACACACACTGTACTGTCAGGATCGCTCATCGGTGACATCATCGGAGGTGCATATGTGTTGATATACAAATATGTGACTTGACTTGGTTTGCCAAAATTTCATAGATTTAGTAGCTTTGATTTACTTAATTGTTTGTTTGGGCTCCCCGTGCACGATGACGTACGTATGACGTCACGTTCGGTATGAGTAACATCAGAGGAAAGTGAAGTGACGCCTACTTAAAACCGGTTCCTGTGTGACACGTGCCCGACGTGTGCGCCATCTTTTGATTGGCTCCTGACACAATTGTTGCACGTACTTGTGATCACCGCTGGGAGGCAATTACCAATCAGAGGTTTGAAGAAGATGAGTTTGAACTCACGGTGCCTCGAAAGTCATCAGGCCTGTCACCGCGCTGGTAAAGAGTCCGGGAGACAAAGCTACACCTGTGGTGGAGGAGCTATGGGATGAAGGACATGGTGTGGGAACTCTCTCGGTAGTTGTCGTCCTTCATGGAGTCGGACAACAAAAAATTCGAGCCTTGGAGAGACTACTTGAAGTTAGCGGACATTGTTCAGGAGATGAAGAAGCGAAACATGGATACCTCCTCATCGGCTCACTCTCAGTCTGAACATCAGTGCGAAGCTTTGGGCCCGGTGCGCATTGATGCCGTTAACATCGGGGCGGACTTTGCTCCACGTATCTCCAGTTACTTCACGCTGACTGGCTCTTACAATCTCGGTGACGGCGCGCTGCGCTCCTTTCGCGCAGACACAGCGGGCGCCGCGCACTCGACGCCCACCCAGAAACCGGAGAGTTCCCGTTTTCCGGGTACGCGCAAAAAAGTTCCTCGCTACAAAGCGGCCCCTCCACCTCCACCTGAGCGCACGATCTGCAGCTTCTGTAAGCACAACGGAGAGTCGGAGTTGGTTTACGCTTCCCACTGGCTGAAGAGCCCCTCTGGAGAGATTCTGTGTCCGTACCTGCGGCAGTATGTGTGTCCGCTCTGCGGCGCGACGGGGGCCAAAGCTCATACTAAGCGCTTTTGTCCGAAGGTGGACAGCGCGTACAGCTCCGTCTACACCAGACGCTGAAGTAAGAAGCCGAGCACGATGCGGATTCCTTTGACTTTGATTTTATTTATCTTCATGTCTTATTTGCATGTGATATGTTTTGTTTTTGTTTGTGTAATCAACCAGATTCGCTTTTGCTGATTACTTGCATGCTTTTGGCACGTTTGCGGTGTAGAATTAGTGTGGGGGTTTCAATGAAAAGTTTTTTTTGTTGTTTTTTTACATTTTTAACATGTGGCGGTCAGAAGTCCGTTAAATTTATCTTATACGAGGTGCATGATAGTCAATTTAAGCGTTTTAATTTTGTGTGACTTGTTTTTATTCTAATGTATACGCATGATGTTGGAGCTTTTTACTTTAACCAACTGTGGTCACTTTCTTTGTGGAAACATATTTGCAAATTAGCGTTTACCAAAAGTGATAAATATCTTAACTATCTGTTAACATCTGTCGTGTTGCCTTTTCTTTCAACTTATCCCCAATCATGCACTTTGCATGACTGGGGATAAACGTGCAATCATAGGAGCCACGTGAGGTAAATTAGTGCTTTTATTTGTAGGGAAACAATAAAACCATTACAACAACAATCAAATGTTAAAAATGCACCAATGGGGTCATGAAAATATCAGTAAAACAAAATTAAATGGGCGGATCATAACACAGGCGCCTTAACTTAACATGAACCATTAAGAGTAGAACTAGCATTTCACAGGAACCCGGATCAAACCCTCAGTGTAAGGAGTCCCTGGTACTCTTGCTGCCATGGCACACATTCTCCAGCTCTCGATGGGTGGCCATTACAGTCCGACTGAAACCGGTGGAGAACAAATGTTATTGTACATTTTGAAAATAAGGTATGTTTCTATTTATAAAACATTTCAATTCCAAGCCTTAAAATTGTTTTGACATCAATATTTGTTTCAAAGTGCCTGTTAATTTTCCCTCAATATATTTATAATTTTATATTTAGGCTACTTGTACAGCTGCAAAGTGAGGCCTTTGGTATTACCTGCATTCCTGTACTGTCATGACCTAATCATCTACGGTAGCCTATGTTTCCTACCGCATCATTTCACTATAATTAGATCACTTTTGCAGATAACCCCCCCAGACTAATACAAACTCCATGCTTTGTTATCTGTTTACATTTGTTTAAATATGATGTCATAGAATACTGGGAAATTCAGATTCCAACCTCTGACTGGAAAACGGCATAGTACGGCACTGGTTTAGGGCAGGGTGTGTTTGTCCATTATTGAATTTGGATAAAGAGCAGATCAGATATTTAGTGGTTTATGCAGAAATGAATGTAAATTCAAATGGTTTGAAAACCTTTCTGAGAAATGTCTATCAATTTGATTATCCGACCGGAGTTTCACTCAGTGTCTCTCATCCCTTCTGCCCAAAAGTTGAAGTGAACCGGTTAAGAAATGTACAGCTGCAAAGCTTAACACCCACCTCTGTAAAGCAGAGGAGGGTGTGAAGACAAAGTAGAGAAAGTGACCAATGACATTAGGAGTCAAAATTCATCGGGCAAAGAGCCATCGGGATGACAGAAGAGGGAGGGGACGTATGAAGTAGAACAGGAGGAGGAGAAAAAAAAGTGGACCTAATTGGGGAAAAAAATACTAATTATTATTATTGTTATTTACATGCACCTTTACAGGTACAATTCCAAAGTTTAAACAAATACAGTATCTAGTAAGAGAATTAGGATGTGCCATAAAAATGAATAAGCGCCAGTGCCAATAGGTGAAAACAATCTGAACAGATGGCGACAGAGACAAGTTTATCTAAGAGAACGACAGATGATACTAACTTAATAGATGAGAGTTCCCTGATGAGCCCACAGACGAGGTGTGTGGCATCTTCATGACACTCTGAGGAGCCAAGCCCTCTATTGCTCTCAGTCAACTCCTCAGCACTAGAGGGATAAGAAAGGCAAAAGGTACAGGGAGTGAAATCTGGGTTTGCTCACTTGGCTTAAAGTTTTGGGGTAGTTAAACTATTTTGCCACATTCAAACTGTTTTACTGGAATGTGACTAACTAAAATGTTGGTCCATATCTATCAAAATATGTTTTTGATAGATGTGGTCATCAGTTTCATCTATGTGCTTTGCTGTGATTTTGTTAACAATATATGATGTTTCAACTCATCTCAGAACTCTTTTCTGCTCAGTTCTCCTTTCAGGAATCCTACTTAGAAAACTGTGGCTCCCAGTCCTTGTCCTTGGGTGCCAAAGCACTAAAGCGGGCCCTGATGACACCACTGCCTATCAAGGATCTGTAGTGAATAAATATACTGCTGCCTGTCTTACATAAGAACACTGTTCAGCTGAGAGTCTGTCACGTAATCCAAGTTGCCAGATCCCAATGAGTCATTGATGTCTGGGGTCTGATGGTGCGCATCGCTCACAGGAGAGGAACCACTGGCAGGTTCATCCACAGGTTTACCAAACTGTGGGACCAAGAATAAAAACAACTATATTACACCTGTTTGTATACTATAATTGTAGTGAACACGGCAACAGCTTCACCTTCATACAAAAAATGAATCCTGCATTTAAAACCGTTGACAGTGCTAAAATGGCCTATCTACACTTACATTCATCACATAATAGATTATATAATGTTTTTGTCAGATCTTAATCAAAGCACGTTCATGCTTCCAATGGGTATTGAACTTCATGAGGCTGATGTATGTTGTTGCCTTGTTAGTGATTCATATTGGCCTGACGGTGCGTCAGTTATCCTGCAGGTATTGTGTAATATGGCAATAGGATAACAGCGAAAAGTGCCAATTCTTCATTCGACTGAAATTGTGACTTAGAATTAGCATTTAGTATGTGTTTTATACTAACACAATGTAACTTACGATTACAAATGAACATCATATCAGAATGTGTGAAGAAAATTTGTCGAGTCTTGTCTGTACTGAGGCCAGCCAATCAATTTGATAGTGATCAAAGGTTCCAAATTCTGTGTTTTCAATTTCGCTGGGGAGGCAACATATTTCTTACATGCACACCACTGCACATCAATTTGTTATGCTTTTGGTAGTTACTAACAGTGTTTTTCCCCTCAGAGCCACTAGGTGTCAGTGTGGCAAAGCGGAAGAGCTCCATAGGGCTGCAGCTCATCACGTCTGGCTGGATGTCTGTATGAGAGGCCCCCTCTTCAATTCCATCACCATCTCCTGCATCACCTCCAGCGCTTTCCATCTTTTCATTTCTTGATGTGGTCATGCTGGCCAACACCTCAGAGGTGACTTCTGAACCATCATGGTTCTCCTTCTTGCTCCCTTCATTCTGAGATGGATCATTTGGAAAAGTGGTGGCAGGATCATTTTTTATTTCCCCATCTTTCATTTGTTCCTCACGTGCGTTGCCTCTTTTGGGTTCCCGTTGCTCCTGACTACCCAAATGCTCTCCACCCTCCGCAGCTGGATTTGGATCTGGATCCTCAATGGGCAATGGAGCAGGCACTAGTTCAGCCTGACAGCTTTGTCTCCTGGAGCCTCCTGAATCACATACAGTATTGATCCCATCTGAGGCAGCCAGAGAGCTGTGCATCTCCGTTTCCATCCTGTGTGTTAAAAAATAATGATGTCATCAAATATAAAGTTACATTTACTGATTCCTGTAATTTACCAGAAAAGAGCGACAAATGTCTGTGAACATCTGTGTCCTTTTGTAAACTGTCATGTCCTCTTCTGGCATAAATGTTACTCAGTAGGCTTTTATATAACAACATTAAACAAGCATCAGTCTATTTTAGTTCAAATATATCGACCATCACTTGAAAGTTTTCCATCCAAAACTGGTCGTCACAAAGCTACAAAAGCAAAAATACTCTAGAAACTGTAGTATAATATGAGTAAGTATTTGGATGTTCCTGACCTGTCGAATCCTCCGCAAAGTTCGGATAGAAGAGTCACCTTTCCCTCACACTGTTCCATAATGCTGGATTCTTGGGTGTGTACAGGTGTTGATGATAAAAAAGACACAATCTCATCTTCAGCATCAGAATCATCATTAGAAACCTGCATTTCAACACTTTCTGTACTATTTCGTTCATTTTCCTTTCTTTGTGCTTGTAGAAAATTACTCCGCTCCTTCTCTGTCATCGCACACATTCCCATCCTTCGCTTCTTTATGGCTGGTAACACTGCCACTGCCTCTTCTGTGGTTTGGTCATCAGTGTTGGACTCTTCTTGTCCAGCTTCTTGGTTTCTGTCCATCTCATCCTTTGGGTTCTCCATTGCTCCCCGCTGCTCCTCTGAGCCAGTGGCACAAGATCCATCACTCTCCACCTGTGTGGTCAGGGACAGTGCCTGGGGTTGATCAGTGCACGTGTGAGATGGCGAACTGCAGTATCTCTCTTCCCTTATTTCCGCATTGTCTTTTCCATCTTGGTTGGTATTGGTCATTTCATCTTGACTTTTCCCTTCATCTAAGTGTTTTTCTCCCTCTCCAGTGAGAAACAACTCTTTTGTTGCTTCCAAGAGTGGAGATGAAGAGTGTGGCTGTATGGCAGCCACATTTTCAAAACATCTGTCAGAATCCTGGAATCAGATGAGTGCACAATGTCAATGAATTGGTTTAACAAGATTTTTCTTTATTTGACAACTGTAAATTACCAGTGGACGGAGTTTAACTTGAACGTTATCAAAGAGCGAAGATTCATCGCTTGGAAGTCCTCTCTTTCTGGACCTGAGTAGCCGAGGCTGAGGTGGGGCTTAAAATATAAAGGATCAAATCAAATCAGAGAAAATGACTTTGCAGAGCAATTACTACAGGCAATGCATCCGCCAAGGAGGAATGAGCACCAAAATCTGAACAGGTCCAGATTTTGAGGTGGCTCTAGATCCCATTCAGGATTTTTATTTTACTTTTATCCTTGCAAAATTACATTTTTGACCATTTGTTCAAATTAAATTCACCAACCTTCTGTGTCCAATGATATCAAGATGTAACACATGGTTTGAATCTGGAGCTTGTGGTCACACAGGCATACTCAAGACTGAGTTATATTTATAGTTATAGTTAGCATAGCTTGGTGCCTAGCAGGGCTACACATATGGAGCTACCACCGTAATCTAGTTGCATGTTTTGAGTACAAAGATTCTTCTGTTGTTTTATTGTCATTTTTTTTTGGTTAAAACTGACATTTTTTGTGTCAGACTGTTCATCCTTGGCGGAGGTATGTTCTCTAATGATTGTTTTTCTGGTTGAGTGGAAATTGATTGATTTTTGAATACAAATATTACTTCGAACGCTGTCAATTAACTGAGCCCATAACGTTAGCAGGGGAACCTAGCATGTCTACAGTTCTTGTTACCATTGTTTTTTGCCTTCGTTCTTCCTTTCGTCATCTTCTTGTCACAAAAATAATGAGTAGACAATGAGAAGAAAGTTAAACTATGGTTACTGTGGTATGTATTTATGGTTATGTGTCCAGTTGTAGCTAGCAGGTTAGCTATCGATGAGATACACCTGTAATGGTAATCGCAGCTAGCTAGGGCAGCAGAGTATTTAGTTACAGTGACGTGATTTACGAGCTGTATGCGCTTGTTTAAACTGAGACGGCCAGCGTTCTCAGATTTATTTGATTTTTATTTGACCGCACAATAGTTAAAATGACTTAAAATAGTAATTACATAATTGGTCTCGCCAATAACACCTGTGCTTTAGACGTTAACCTACTCACGTCATTGGCAATAACGTTACGTTGGGATTTGCGTTAGTATAGCGGCCGTAAAGTGGAACGCGCGTCGCCAGGGGAGACGGAGCTCATCGATATGTTGGTCAAATGTGCTGCATCGGCTGATTTCACAATTGGCCTTTTCACTGTAGAAACCCATTAATGATTGACTTAACCAGGGCCATGAAGCATAAAAATCTCATAATTCCTAAAGAAGTTATGATAAAAAAACAACAACAAAAACTTAGTGAAATCCATTAAAGCACTAACCCCTCTATTTTGAAACTATAGCCTTTTTGATTTATGTTTATTGTGGATATGTGGGGCATAATTTTGGACAGATTTCCACAGAAAACATAGCAATGTATATGTTATCTTTCAAAACTTTGGGCTTTTCACTATAGAAGACTGTAGAATAGAATTCTACAGTCAGGAGCTGAGGAGTGTTGTCACAGGAAACAGCTGAATGTGTGAGGTGTGTTAAGATAAATTGTGACAGAAATAGATGTAAGGAGAGAAACACAGGGTGAAATCAAAACACGTCTGTGTCGTCCTTAGTCTCACCTTCTGTGTGTTTGTATTTATCAGTGTGCTACGTGTGTGTTTGTGTGTGTGTGCTGCAACTCATCCTGAATGCACCTGCGCATGTTGCTGCTCAAAACTGTTTTTTATTACTTTAATCCCATTTACATGAGTCTAATTAAAATTGGCTCTGCCGAGTAGAAAAAGGGAGTGTCTCTAGTCTGTCTGTGTATGTCAGCAGGATGTCCCAGATGGGAACAGATTCTCATAGTGTTCACTGGTAGTCTCATAGGCTTGTTGGTACAATTGTTCATGTTTTGGGGCACTCGGTATGTAGGAGTGAATTGGAGATTTTTGCTTCATTGTCTGGTGTTTGGGGTCTCTGAATTCCGTCAGGCATTAAAACAGATGCTTTTACTTTTTTTTTTCAGCTTTTGATTCCCTCTGCAAACTGTATTGGTTCCTACCCACTGTTCTGTTCATCTCCATACTAACAGATTCCCAGCACCCCAGTCAATGAGGACAACTGTTCCCTGTCTCATGTCCCCTCGCTCCAGTGAGCAGTATCACGGTCTCATTGATCTCTCGCGAAAGCTGCATCGGGTTAGCAAACCTCTCTTTCCCTTTTTATACAAATCTTATACATGTGTACACCAAAAATAGAACCCTTGCTGAATTTTAGCAACCACGTCATGTGGCTTAGACATCGATCCATCAATCGATCCATTCATCCATCCAAGCTCATTAATTGCTTTAGCACTCCACATTGTGGAGCACTGTATGCAGCAGGTGTAACTGTTACACGTCACTAAATCAACTAATTTTACTATTTGCAAACAGCAGTAGAGCATTAATGTGTAATGAAATCTATGCAGTGTAACTTTCACACATCACATGCGTCATTCTGCAGAGCCACTATATTTTTTATGGTTACCGTATGAGGAATTGTTCTTTGCATCAAGATTGCAGAGATGTGCTGTTAAAACACATCAACACAGAAGGAAAAGACATTTTCATGTATATCTTCAGATCATGGTGACACGGTGGCTAAGTGTCTCACAGTCAGAAAGTCCTGGGTTTGAATCCTGGGCTTTGCCTGGTCCTTTCTGTGTGGCGTTTGTGTGCTCTCACTGTGTCTGCGTAGATTTCCTTTGCGTGCTTTGGTTTCCTCCAATCTCCAAAGACATGCAGCTTAGGTGAATTATTATCTAAATTGACCGTAGGTGTGAATGGGTGTGTGATTGAGTTGTCTGTCTCTACGTGTCAGCTTCATAATAGACTAGCAACCTGTCCAGGGTGTACCATTGCTTTTGCCAAATGGCAGTTGGGATACACGCCAGCCCGAGACCAGATATACTCCGAGACCACCATTGTCTGCTTCTAATTATGAATCAAAATTTGGCTGATTTGATAAGGATATGATATTACAATTTAACATGCAGATCAGTAAATGGTGCGTTGTCACTGTAAGACATAACATTATGTTGGGAACAGCATGAGGATTTGTTAAATTCTCTCTAATGCTCAAGGAGAGTGAATGTAGTGCATGTAGCAGTTAGCTTAGATTAGCCCCCAGGTCAAGTGCTCTCTTTGCATTTGCCAAGTGATTTTTTTAAAATTAATAATCTTTTTATGTGCATCCAACTCTGGTTCCCTGTCTATTGGTGTAATTTATTTATTTTGAATCACCCTAAAATTTCTCCCCACTCAAGAGTTTTTTTTATTTGTTTTGCAGGCATCTTTTTTGGTATATTGTTTATTACCCCAGCATTTTGGTTTCAAAAAGACATCAACCATTTATCAAATCAGCAGAATTTTGATTTTATTTATTGCTAGCATTAAGATGACATCATCATTGATATTTATATTTCTTTCCCTACGTGGTATATGAGCCAGAGATGACTCACTGTGACTCATCTGACTCTGACTATCATCATCAACTATCGTACCAAGCTAACTGCAATGTGACTGGTAGTAATTCATTCAACACTCAGGCCTGGTGGCCTCTTACTGATGCTGTCTAGTCGATGTCTCTTTGTCAAAAGGGTCACGACTCCTATTTTGTTTTTGTTGTGCAGGATTTACCCTAACCTCCCACCTGCAGATATTATTTTTTGACATCATGGGGATTAACCTATGTGATGATGAGTACATGTGTACCTGTCACCGTGGTCAGCTTTATTTCAATCTAAATATCTTGTGCATGTGTAGGAGGATACCCAGGGGGATAAAATCAGCACAGTAATGTACACAAGCAGTCCAGTAGGCGTCTATGTTACTTAAATTATGGATGGACGTAAAGCAAAATGGGTAAAGTTGGACGCAAGGGTTAAGATCAGAGAGCTTCTATCATGAGCTGATCAACACTTTGTGACAGAGAAGCAGCTGATTCCAAATCCTGTCTCCTCCCTTTCACTTCCTGAGAGATAAAAGGAATGGGTGAGCAGAGGAGGAACAAAATCCCTTTTTATTATCATCCTGTTAAACAACCAAACAGAAGAGATACAAGAAAACATTGTTGTATTTTTTCACAGCAGTTTGAACAAAATCTACCCCAGTTAAGGTGAGCAACGCACTATTCAAAATAAAGCTACCAATATTATTAATCTACTTGAGATGCTCAACTCTCCCAATCACATCAGTTAAGCAAAGAACTTCTTATATTCACTCTCGCGTACAAGAACGGCTGAACGATATTGAACAGTAACATGAACATGATAATTGAATAGAGCCATTCACTCTCAACTATCATTCAGCCCTTTCAGACCAGGAAAACACAACATGTGTAGTATCATATAACAATACCCTTGTGTACGCACAGAGACACACACTTTCTCCTGCTCGTTGCTCCCCCTCTTTCTCTCTCACAGACACAAATACATACGGCATGTGCCTTGCCGCTGCAACCATATTCCATTTGTGCGTACTCATGTTTAAATGGTCACAGTTAATTGAGATAATTTGACAGCCCTACTAATGACCAGTGAAGTAAAAAAGGGTTGGGTTCACGTCTCCTAGTCCTAATCAGGATCAGTAAACTTTGCTTTTGACAAGCTGTAACCATAAATGCTGCAGTGCAAACATTTAACAACACGAGCACAAAATGATCTGTGTGGTTGTCTGAATTTGGCTCTGGCTCCTCAGTGTAATCCCAGACATGGAGGTCCACAGCGTCTCACTAATGCTATGTTGTATCGGCCTGAAGGTCTTGTCAGTCATTAGGTGTGTCCCTAAAATTGCAGAATACCAAAATAACCAACAAGATCCCCATGTGACTCAATCCATCAACAAAAAAGGTCACACATGGACTGCAATGGCAGAAAGCACAGCTAGTGCGCAGTTATCCTGCTCTGCCAACCACTAATACACACTTTCACTCACAAAAAAATATGCATTAAATTTTGTTGGTAATGTAAAATCATTTTAATCATCTCATTCACTCAGAACTCAAGTTGTCATACTTGTGGTGTAACTTTTACATCGCCGTGTGCGTAAAGCACGAAAATGTGTTATGACACCTCACCCAAGGTCTTGCAGAATCTGTAAAGAAATTCTGAAGCCGAGGCAACAGGGTGAGTGCGTCGCCAGGATGACTCTGATAGTTTAACTGTGTAACGTTTCAATCCCTCTTCCTTGTGTAGGATGCTGCCAAGGATGCTGAAAGTGAGATGAATATATCATATGTATGTACACACATATTTGTACTCATCCATTTTTGTTTATGACTGTATATTTGTCCAATACATGTCCTCTCTGTTTAAGCTGAAATCACTGAAAAGGAAGCGTGCTGGATGAGCAGAGAAAGGAAAAGGAGCTGAAAACTGACTGATGTGCTGTTATGCCATCTCTCTCACACATACATTCACAAAGGTACTTCAGCTTCAAAGGTAAAGCACTTTCTGCATATCTCTATGTCTACGGCAAGCACATGACAAAAAAGTAGTAGATAATTCTTTACTGATTTGATAACTTACGGGACCTCTGGCTTGATGCCCAGAGTGCTAATTAAGAAAATTTGCATCTACAAAGGGACCCAGAAATTAAAGCAAGTATTAAAACAGAGAGGTGAGGTTATCTGGGCCGAGAAAGAAGATTAGACACTACAAAAAACTGGCTCTAGATTGCTTTTACTGACTTCACCTTATCATTGTCTTTTATGCTCATCGATTGTTTTAAAATCAGAAGCGTGGACACGTGGACATTTTGCCAATTTCGCATCATAACATCTTGGTTTGAGGCGTTTGGCATCCATAAATCGGCCAAAAATATTTGTGTGCACTTGTGAAGTGTGAGGCACGTGTGTGTAACCCATGGACTAAGGTGTTTTTAACCCTTTTACTATATTTTATGTGTGTAATGAGCTTAATCTAATCTGTCTGTGCCAGTGTTTCCAGATTACAGTAATCTGCTCTGTTTGGAGTGGTGTGATATGAGAATAAAAAATGGGGCTTGGGGCGCCACAGCCTACATCCCATAATGAGGGATTAGTGTTTGTGTCACCAAGGAGACGATTGGATCAGACGTAGAAACGCCTGGGGGGCTGGGGAGAGGGGTGTTAACAAGACACAATGAGTGTGTTAGAAGCTTAGCTCCTGCTTCTTCTTCACCATCAGCTACTCCGACTTTGTGGAGTTCTTCATCTCTGCCTGGGTTACACTGTTCCCTTTGCATGCGGCGCTGACTCAAAACGTTTCCTTTACCTCTTAATTGAGCCCTTCGTGGTGTCGGTCAGACAATAATTAACAGCTGCCACGTCACGGCGCCGCGTCAGTTACTGTATTACCCGTAGAGATTTTGTTGTGTGACGAGGCGGTAGCAGTTTCCGTCCCAGTGAAATCTCTCGTCGTAGCGTAACAGACTGCTGAACAGTGTGCCCAGAGGAAGAGAGGCCACTATGTGTCAGTTTGGTTGGATAATTGCTCATTTCTATTTCTGTCTATGGAGGATTTCACACTGTGGAATGCAGCCTTGTCATTCCTCTCTAGCATGCAGTTTGTGACTATGAAATCAAGGTGACAGGATGCAGAAAGGTTTGGTATAACTGAGTGATGCCAAAAAAAAAAAAAGTGACAGAACAAAAACAAGAATCCCACAAATGTATCATATTACCACCGTGTTTTTAGCACGAATACATTATAAAATGTATTGGATTATAAATTTAGATTTGACCTGTCACTATCTTGTCATTGCCACTTGTAGAGAATCGTGCAAAATCCACAATGTGCCCCACTCAAGCAGTCTGGTCAAATGGGCCCTCCCTTCCCTCCTTTTCCTCAGCAGATGCCTTCTTCTGACTCCCTTTCATCCCTTTGAGCTTTTAAAGTGATAATCAAGAGATTTTAAAAATGCCACCAGTTATAGGTCATTGAAGTCTAATTGTCGGAGCATTCTGGAGATACCCTGTGTGTACACTGTACTCAACTCCTCTAAAAGCTACTGCACATGAAGTTAGAGGTTAGTTTGGTATAAATATATTCACTGCTATTGTGATTTCTTGCGATATTTTACCCTGAGACGTCTTCATTTTTAATGAATTAGCTAACAGTTCCATTATGGGGTCCAGGGGATTCGTGTATCTTTTAAGATGGCGTTCATGTTTTCTGACCATCTTTTCCCTGTTGATGTAATAGAGTTCCATTCCAACACACGTTAAAATGGCCTGAACATCATGAAACTGCTGGAGTATCACTTAAATATGTCCCAGACAGGACAATGAAGGAGAGAGCGATGTCTGCAAACTGGACATCCAGACGTCCTTGTGGAATAGCGGCGGAAAAGGAACCCCCGGCCCGTGTTTTGGATCTGATATGACCTCATACTGCACTGCTGGTCATTTCTTGCCTGCGTGCATGCCTCTGTGCAGGACTCTTCTTTCACTCTGAGATGTCAGTCAGGGGCAGCAACTTTAACCCCGTGTCACACCAAATACACACATGTGCACACATCCCGTTCTTTTAGTATCTTTGTGGCCTCTGAGGCTGTCCCGTTGCCACGGCAACAGCCTCATCAACATTCAGTGTGCCAATTGAATGGTCAGGCCCAGGGCAGTGGGACAGATTGTTAAAAGATGGTCCTGCTGGTGCTTCTCACACACACACACACTCGGGTTTGTTTTTAGTTTGTTTAGGTCTTCTCTCTCCTTTTTATGTCAGACTAACACTCCACTTCTCTCCAGGAAACTTAGTGTGCTGTATTTTTATTAATATTAATATGTCTTCCTGACCAGCTGCAGTAAATTTATTCATTTGAATTTGAGCAAATCTGTCATACGGGCAATCGCCACGTATGTAAACTTTATATACACAGAACGTGTCTACTTCATGCCTGGTTGTTAAGGTTTCATAATCTTTTGTCAAGCGTGAGGTTGCTGTGAATCGACATTAAAGAAGCTGCATTAGTTTTAAATGTGGTCTTCAGGCGATTTCTCTGAACGCGATCCCAGCTTGAAACAATGAAAACCACAAAAATGTCTTAGTCTTCTTCTTTTTTTGTCGACACGCTGCTGTTTTTGGGGGGGGCTGGGGGGCGCCAGGCTTTGCTGTTATGCTAATAAGTAACTTGAATGTGAAATTTGCCCTGACAAAGGGGAGCGGAGAGGGGGGATGGTGCGCGGAGGAGGAGACCCTGGGTGCAAAAACTGTGGAGGTTAAATCAAAAAATTGGACAAACCGCGAGCGTTGGGGTGGGCGTGACCAGAGGAGGGGAGCTTCCTGTCGGGAGGAGCACGTGGTTCCGTGTCTGCCTGTCAGCGTGTAAAGGTTTTCTCTCCCCGCTGTCTTCTCCTTTTCACCCAAGCTCACACACGGAAGACCTGCTCTCTCTCTTTTTTTTTTACTCCGTCCCACGTCTGCCCTCCCCCCTTCCTTTTTCTTTCTTTGCGTCGGATCCCGGGACTGACCACAGCCAGGCCGCGGTCCCTCCAACGTGTATCGGTTGAGAGAGAGAGGGGGCAGTGTGTGTATGTATGTGTGTGTGAGTGAGTGAGTGTGTGTGTGTGTGTGAAAGAGAGAGAAAGAGGGGCAGATCAAAAGTGTGAGTGAGTGAGTGAGTGAGTGCGTGTGCGCGC
>OMNV01026228.1:0-37395 GCA_900303265.1 Brotula barbata | reverse complement strand
AAGAAAGTAGCAGTTTCCACTAATGTATCACGGAAACAGAGGACCGTTATGTGTGTGTGTGTGACCGTCTCTTCTTCAACCTAGACCAAAAGGCTTCATTTTTCACTCCTTATTTATCATTGAGATAAGAATATATAATGAGCTTCACTTGTATTTCCCACATTTGAGCGATGGGCGAGAGCAGAGGAAAATGCCCTGCACAAATCAACCCAACATCAATCAACAACATCAGTCTTCATTAACTGCACTGAACAGAGCCAACCCCCTAGATGAAACACCGGAACGCACACTTACACACAACGCAGAGCGCACATAAATATAGCCGAGTCCAGAACAACAGCAATGAATTAACAATAATGAGTCAATATCAGTCGTGGAGATCTGTGTCTGACAGCGGTAGAAAGATGGGGGTGTGTGTGCACCCTGTCCCAGTGCCAACCTGCCATCTGCGCCTAGCACTGGCTGAGTTAATTAGGGGATTAGGCCCACATGCACAGCCCTGGGACAGCCCCCTACCCTGCCACCAGTCGGGAACCCTCCACACCAGCACGTTAATATCAAAACATGACAGAGGCAAGGTGGGCGACTGCACATACACGCTGAGCAGAAAGCCCGCTCTCTGTCATCGTGCAGGGGCATGCGGGTCATCCGTTTGGCCACTCCTTTTATAGATAGGATTCTGTGTGTGCTTGCTGTGTATGCGTGCATTTGTCACACATTTGTGCACGTTCAAGTATCCAACCCGAACCCTTTAAGTGTGTGTTGGCAGAACATGAAGGAGTGAAACAGTGGACGCAGGGAGAGACTGAGCAGCGTGGACCACAGGGACCCCTCACACTCTCGTCTGGTGCAGACAAAAGAGCTCCTTGATAAAAGAAAACAAAAAGGCAAAACAAATCTGTCCAACAAGAAAAGATTAACATGAAGACAACGAAACAATCGGTGGAACAAAGCAGGAATCTGTTAGCAACTCTGTCAGTGAGCCCAGCCAGGCGAACACTGCACACCACTGTTTACACCAAACACACCACATCATCTCTGGAGGAAGCCACCCACTTCACACCGACCACCAGGACCTCAGGCCTCCCTCTCAGGCAGCGACACCTTCCCTGTGTCACTGACTCATTAGTCAGGGCCATCATCACCTCAGCTCAGAGGAGGGTCCCCCAGCAGAGGAGGTGAGGAGAGAAGAAGTATTGCCAGGGACCCAAACCCCCAAAAGTGACAGACAAGATGACCATAAAAAGCCTATTTGCAAAACAAACGGATAAATGAATAAATCCACTGACCTTGGGTGCAATTAGACCATAATTACACTGTGCCCCTGAGAGATATATACATTAATTAAAAGGGGATAATGGAGAAAAACAAGAGAGGATATGAATACCTTCCAGCATACAGCAACTTTCAAATCTCATAGTTCATTATCATGGACAAGGGGAAATAATGGAATGTGAAATCTCCAAAAAATACAGATAGGTACATCAACAAAAAGCCCACAATGTCCAGGCAAAAATGCTCATTTGTGTCAACGCTTGTTTCTCTCTGCAGACTGTTGTTGTTTCTCCTCCTGCAGCTAATATGGATCTTTCTTCCGTCTTCTTTACTTGATGGCTGTGAAAACAGTCATTATCCTGCCCACTAACCTTCCCACGCATGACTATATGCCCCTGTGAGGACAGGATGAGCAGATAAAATACAGTCCCAGTGTATATCCAAGGGTCAGGCCTAAACATAGCTTTTAGTATTCACACCGCGATGTTTGCACGCATGCACCGACAGATGATGGCTGTCTTTCCAGTGCCATTTGTAAATCCACACAGGATTAAGGACCAATCTTCCCACGAAACTAAAGCATAATTTTGTTTGTGTCTTGCCTTCCCCGGTATCCTCATCCTGCCCCCCGGCCCGCCTGTCTCTCCACACCGGCTGATCAAGGCCCTGGGAGCCCTCTAATAACAGCCTGTTTAGACACTCATCACTGATTGTCAATTAGAGCTTCTGTCTCCCATAACCCCCAACATGGAGACTTTAAGGAGCTGTTGACAGGCTCACTCGTCTCCACCTGGTTAGTCATCGTGCGAGTACTCTTTAAAAACTGCATCATCTCCAATCATCTGTGTCTCCACAGCTGTCAGGACAAATGGCACCGTCGCACCAGCTCAAATTATATTAGCAGGTGACCAACATAATGTAGAAATTCAGAACCCGGTGGCTTAACAATGAAGAGACTGCAATGTGTGTTAAATTGAAAATAAAACCTCTGGCACCTTCAGATATGGAATGAGTCATCACTGCTTAAGCAGCGCCTAATAAAGAAAAACAGTCCCCAGAATAGCCTGAAATGGAATGAATGGCATGGCTTTTCTCTGCCTCATACACAGCCTATCAGGCCACTGGCAGAGCTGGCCAAACATTGTCCAGCGGTGGTGTTTTATTGGAGGCTTGTATTTGTTAATGTGTCTGGGCTCCTGCACTGTTGAGAGAGAGAGAGCCTAACAGAGAGGCTGTTGTGCATGGGCCTGGCTGAGCTCCACTGTCCCTTCCAGCCAAACTTGCACATTCACAGTTTTTTTTGTTGTTTTTTTTTTTAAATAAAACCTTATGAACTGGGGGCACTCTGTGTTGGTGAATAGTCACTCTACCTCTTCACACACAGCGCAAACACATTACTTTTTGTAGAGTTCACAGTGTCAGCTGAGCTGAGAGCAATTGTTCCAGTTAGAGTGCTATTGCTTTCTTTCCATCCCTGTTTCTCATCCAGTCGTCCTCTGTGTCTTTCCGGGCTGCTGAATAGCTGCCCACACCCACTCTTTCATGGTGCCCTCTCTGTTGCTGGAGCAGTGACGCCTAGGCAGGACCTGGGCCTTAAATAAGGGCTTGAGGCCTGACATATGTGGCCTGTGAACTGACAGCAGCTTTGTGGCAGTGGCAAAGGGGTGGGAGTTAGGGGCCAGGGGCCAGGGACACTCAGGGAGGAGAGACAAGCTGAAGGAGCCCCTTGAGAAACAGCCTGGGCGAACAACCACAACAACACCTCAACAAGGGCTCCAGTCATCTAGCAGAGAGAGTTGAGCTGGAGGGAAAGGATGAAATGGTACCACAGCCAGATGCCAGCAGGAGTCAAGAAACCCTGTGCCAGAAGAGGGGTGCAAGCTTCTGGGGCAGAGGAAATACTACGAAGCAGAGAGGACAGAAGATGAGAGACAGACAAACAGATAGGAAAAGTAAACTCAAAAGAAAACAACTTTATCGATATAGCTCCACAGAATCTTCCTCACTATTTATCACAGCAATCTCATTCAATCATGAGACATACAACCTGGGTGAAAACCTTCATAAAGATGTTGGAAGAATTGAATGAGACATCGAAAAATGGAAGTATGTGAGTCACAGCACCTAACTGCACATACCATGGTATTTGTGCAAAGGCCAGCAAGAGAAAAACAACCAAAGAAGACGCAAGGGAACAGCACCAGGACATAGTTGACCGTGACAACAGGAGGATAACATGAGGGCAATGAATGTGAGACTGGGGTTGGAAAACGTCACTGGTAGAAAGTTCACTAGTTGATTGGCATTATTTGGTTAAATTAAATGTAGAAAAAGAAGATGGAAGCCGAAAAGGTTTCCATGGGAAGGAAAGGGACAAGGGGAGGAGTGGGTGGTTTTCCAGGACATCAGACAAAGAGAAAGACAATTACAAAGGCTCTAAAAATCTATTCAGCGTATTTTGCTGGGAACAGTTCTTCCCCCAATCTCTCTCTCTCCCTTTCTCCCTGAGTCACTCTGCACTCCCCTGTCCAAAACCCGCCTAATCCTCCACTTTACCTCCAACTCAGATGATTTCACAGTTGTCACTGAACACTGGATTTCCTCTTTCTTCCCACAAATGTTGACTGGAGGAGATGCCAAGATGGCGCCGAGATAGTAAGCTGGCTAGAGAGGAGAAAATAAGCCGACGTCTCTCAAGTAGCAAAAGTTCTTTACCCCTCCCCAACAGGAAGTTAGAGTGATGTCATTTAGCAGAGACAAATATGCACGTTGGCGTTGCAGTCTCATCTCCTTTAGTGAGCCAGAATAGTGATCGCACGAGCTCATGTCCATCACTTGACATTAGAGCCATCAACATTCACTAACGAGACAAGAGCCGTATATGAAGCCAGAGAACCGAGCCAAAGAACCTTTTCAGAAAAGCAGCAACACACACACACACACGCACTCTGAAAGCCATGATGACATACCCACCTGTCCCCAACCGATCAACTAATGTCTGCACATTAGGATGGCGGTCACGTGTTTGGCTGGACTTGAAGGGACGGAGTTGGACTTGTCTCTCCTGTCTAATACATTTAGTGAGGACCACAGTGTCCTTCCTGCAGCTAATGTGGGCTTAGTGACTCTAATTCGTGCTCTAATGGGCCATGGAATCTTCCCGATTTAAAGAAGAACATACAGCTGCGCAACATGGACACACATATAGGCAACAACACAAGGAACAGTAGCTAATGGTTTCAAATAACACTTGACATTATAGTCCCTCTGTCATGTCCACAATGGCGGCTACTGATTCCCTCCTATGGCTGTGTCGCTGTTTTATTTTCTGAACTTCAGATCTCTTGAACTGTATGCCTCCAAGCCATGCCACTGGTATGCAACTCTGCCAGGCTGCGGTGTAAAACAGGTTTGAAACAGGGTCAGGATGACTTCAGTCGAGCAATGTTTTTGGCATAAATGGCACCATGTGTTATCCGCCTGGTTACCACTACAGACAGAAGAGCGAGGTGTGGTACAGTAAACAGGCGAGACACAGGAACGCAAAGGGCAGTAAAACGCTGCACAGCACCATTCATCACACGACTCACAGGGCTCAGAGGGGGCACAAAATATCAACGTTTCACCAGCCCTGTCAAACACCCTGTTCCAAATATACATTTCAGCATAGTTTCTTCTTCCCCATGTGCTTTATTGTCTGTATGCCACAACAGAGTAGCGGACATTCTTGTTGTATGTCACTGATTTGCTCGTCAGTGAAGCTTTGTATTAATAGCTCATTGAGTAAACCGTTTGGGGTTTAGCATAATGCTACGGTACTACAGGCTATAGTTGGCAGATGCCTGAGGGGGTCAGTCCTGGGACCAAACCACAGAAAATGGTCACAAAGATCAAAGCAACAACAGGGGAAGCGCAGCCGGGGATTACAGTCACACATACGTAATTTGGCAAATTTCAGGAAATATACATCAAAACTGGGTCACTAATTTTGGTTGCGCTTTTTTTTTGGAAGGTTGTAGGATTCTGTCTGTTAGTCCAGCCCTCCAGCTCACGGGATTTTGAATGGACCTGCAAAAATCCTCCCAAAGCTACTGTTAGATGAGCTTAAAATTTAGTTCGATGTGAATACATTCACTGCTGCCTCAGAAGGAGTTTTCCTATGATATTTTACGCTTCATACCCTCTTTTACTCTATTTCATGGATCGCTGTCTCATAGTAAGTTCTAGGTACCTTCTGACGTCAGCTTGTGCGGTGTTGCCCCATGGCATGAAGTAACTGAGAGGATACAGTGAAGATATACATGCAAGGTATCGTCAGAGAAAATTGGTTTTACGGAGTTCTATCTGGAAGACTTTATGTTTGCTACTTGTGAAGTGCTTGACCAGAAGAACAGATGTCGCTCTGATTGAATTTGTGGTCAATTGTACTGTATTTATAGTCTATCAGTCATTATTTGTTGAACTACCCTGAAAATTCAATAAAAAGCAAGTGTGTGTGACCACAGGGAGGAGGTGTGATCCTTGTACCCTGTTCCACGGATCATTTAGTACACGATCAACAAAGTAGAGCTGCAAAACTAAACACATGGTGACATTCAGGAGGGGAGGAGGTGTCTTTCTGACTGACGGAAACACAAAATAAATATGTCAGTAAAACGTCGGAAGGAAGAGTGCATACAGTAAAAAAGGAAAGCCTGACAGCCACCAGTCTATTTTCTGTCACAACCTTGTTTCACTAAAGCTTTCAAACTTTCATTCCCTTCCATTTCCACGCTCCTGTATGTGTCAATGTAGCAGCAATAATGAGGATCTCCAAAATATTTATGGAAGCATGTCCATCCTTTCTCACATACACTGTAAGATACAAACGCTAAGGATAGAGACGCACAAGCACATACGTCCGCTGTTTCTGTTCAGATATGGTAAAGAGTCAGGTTTAGAGCACTCTGGAACAAGGTGCTGGAAGCAAAAACAAAAAAAGGAAACAATGAGCGATCAGGAAGACTGTGCAGGGAAGATAATTAATGAATTGCTGCGTCAAATAACACATTCTGTAACAGTGGGACTTCTTGTCCTACTTATGCTGAATACACACACACACACACAAATTCTGTGTTGGAGGAGGAATTAAGAACCGGTTCCAAAAGGAATTTAAAAGCGATTTACCAACAGGCTTTCTCATAATATATCCTGAGGAAATAAAATCATGGAACAAAGTGGATCACTGACAAAGACAACAAAAACACAAAAGCTGGAAGCCAGGGATGACGGTTACGCCAATTTGTGTTTGAAAAATGTAAAAACAAATGCAAGTTAATAGGAGGAGGTGCTTGAGTCTACTTTTCTTTTGAGTTGGTCTCGGGCCATAAGGGGAAACAGGCAAGCCCAGAAACTGGACAGAGGCAAATGTTCTACTTAATATGGAAATCCTTAAACTGAGTTTGCATTAAAAACGCAACAGACAGACCAGAAAAACATATACCAAATACTTGTTAAACCAGTTTCCGGGGTTGCATATTTGCCATAGGATGTGATTTGTAAATGAATATTCAAATAAATTCAGTTCATGGATTCTGCCTTGAATTATGTGAGGTAATTTTTGATAGTGTTGGGAAAGTGCCTTATTTTAGTGGCAGGTAATTGAGAGCAGTGATGTGAATAGTGGGTCGGATGTGGTGAAGGCCTGACTCTCCCCTCTGTGTCAATGTCTCTCCAAGGCCCAGGAAAGAACCATTGTTCCATCAAGGGACACAAAAAAGGGATTAATTTGAATTTGGTTTACAATGCCATGCCTTTCAAGTTAATCCATCTGGCCTGTGCCCCGGACTTGCCAGCTACTCCCTCCATTCCCATTCACTCTGCCAGCACTCTTTGTCCACTCGAGGGGTAAATGTCAACTCTTCTATTGCTTGGACAGACAGTCCTGAAACCACCAATCCAGAAAGAGACAACAGGCCGCTTTCAGAGAAAATATAGAATTTTCTTTTTTTTTTTAAACCAATCATCATAAATTCTGTGTTATATTTATTTATACGTTGCATGTATAAAACTCAGAATTCCACCCTCCAGAGTAATTGCACACAGCAGTGCTATAATCTGGCATTCAGAATTTTTAAATAACACGCTTTGACAAAAACAAAATAGTCATGTTCTTCCTTCCTGTGTAGTTACTAAGTGGCTCGCATTATCTGGCACCCCTGCAGAGAGCGTTGAGACGAGTCTCCCTATACATCCATCATGTCTGTTTTCATCGCTCACCCCAGAAATCCAGATTCCACCAAATTAGCGTAATAGGGTGCTGAGGGACACTTAAGGATGCTGTTTGTCTGCTTTTTCTTGACTTCCAATTTTTCCTTCTGGATGCATGTTCCATCACCCAAATGCTGAGACATTAAACATTGCAAAAACGTGCCGATCTGCCACTCCTAAAAGACCCCTTGCATGTTGTGGTGGTATAAATGTAACGCTTTTGCAGTGTGGCACAGAGACGTTGAGATTAGTGTGACTGTTTGAAAGCACCTACAGGGAAAACACACTGAGCTGCAGAGAACAAAATGAAAGACAATTAAAAAAATATTTCACTGCCATCATAGCAGTGCCTCCCCCTCTCGCTCCATCTCTCTCACCGTCTTTCTGTTGTCCTCCGGCTGCAGCCAGGGGGATGGTAGGATGACTGACCTGCCTATTTGCTGCAGAGCTCCCAATACACCCCTGAAGGACACGCACACCTGGCAGATCAACAGGGACCAACTGAACAGTTGCAGTAGACATCTGCATGACAAATGTGACGTGGAAGCACAGATAAAGATATACAGATGGTTTTAAGAAGTCTCTTGGCTGTTACCTACCTAACAAGCCTTTCAATTAGCAGACATGCCGATTTGCATCGACAACAAAAATCTCTGAGCACGGAAAAATGGTTCATTTAGAGCTGAACTTAATTAATGCAATTTATCTCGTTCCCTTGAGAGCTAAGTAAAATACTGATAATATATACAAAGAACAAAGGAGAGGACGCGCAGACTTTAATTAGAGATGTTTTATCAAACATGTCTGCCGTCTCAGCCCCTGTGCTCCTGGTGCCACTTAAATACTCCTCTGCATTAATCAGGCAGATTGCATAGGAAATGTCAGTATAACTTTCTGCAATATCCAGTATTCTTTTCCCCTTTAACATTAGCTCCTGACGGTAAATCTTATTTTGTCCTCATTAAACTGAAGAGATTAAAAAAAAAAAAAAATTACAGCTGTCAGGGCAAGGATGTACTAAATAAAGATTAATAAAGCCTGCTGTGGTATTTTATCGAGACGTGGCCACATGCTGTACGCAGGGCTTTTACGAACAGTAGGAACTAATTATGGAAGATAGCATCAGCACAATTTAGAGATATACCATTCACTCTTTTCACAAGAATTGGAAATGCACTGCAGGGTAGAGCTTCTTTCACTGACTGCTATATTTTGCCTTTGAGAATGGAAAGATGTCTTTCTACATCTTTGTCAGCTCTGTCACAATGTAAGTTTCAGGATGTGCGAGCTAAATTTAAACTGTAATAAAACATGAGGAACCTTTTTAACCTTTTTAAGGAACTTTTTTAGCCTTTTTTGGCTCCCGAGTAAGAACATCCACTCCTAAGCGAGTACTAGGCCAATCCAATGGAAACAGTTTTTCAGGGTGTAGATGAAAACTATTCCACTGGAAACTGTCAGGAATTGGGTCTTCTTTCGTGATAGCTGCCAGCGGTGAAGGTACTCCAAAATAAAGTAAACTTGCAGCGTTAAATCAAGGAGGCAAAAACTGATAATGTGAAAGAAGTCCATCACAGTTAAGTCTGCGAAAAAAAAAGGAAATAATCCATCCAAGACTCCATTTCATGGTTGCTTGCAGCAAGAGCTTGGAAAATAAAGGCAGGAGTGAAAAGAACTTTACTCATTAAACAATGCTAATTAAATAAAGATAACTACATCAGGAGAGGGCTAAGTGTGATGCCTCCAGGGGTGCTGCATGTCAATTACAGATTTGCTTTTTTTAGGTCAAATTTCAGCAGTAAAGTGAAGATTTAACTAATTTTCACTTACACAGAGGCTTACTTCTGCAGATTTAGCCATCAGTCACCGCTTGACAGCTCAAGTAAAACAAATTAATGGACCAAGTTTTGTTAAAGTCACAAAGATCTTGCATCCTGTATGTGCACGCAGAAGTCCTCTGCGTGCACATACATGCTGTCACCTTTATGTGAGGTCTTTTCCCACGCCTTATATCGTCTGTTCTCTGGCCAGTGTCAGAAGTCTGATTCGCACTAGGCAGAGCATTAACTGCACTGTGATTTATTCTGCAGTGCCACCAGGCAGGACTAAATCTGAAATATGATACCTAAGCGAGTAGGACAAAACATTGTGAGGCTGAGTGTTAGAGAAATGCTCGGAAAATGCACAGTCCCGCACACAGTAAAGAGGTGTATTAAGGTAGACAGCTCATACCAGCCCCCTCTCAAACACCATTAGGCCAGGCTATGTGTTGCACATTCCAGCCCTCCTGTGTGTGTGAGGGGAAGTGGGGCCCCCCTCCAGTATAGATTCATCTACGGGGTGCTAATCCACCAGTGGGCCATGCAAAACATGGGATGACCAAACATAAATAAGTAAGAATGAGCTGCTTTTCTGCCTCCTTTCCCCAATTTCAGTCAAGTGTGGGGATAGAAAACCAGACCCAATTACAAAGTCCTGCATTGAAAACTGCTACTGATTATTTCTAAGCTCTTGAAGTGTCCCTCTTGGTGGATTGAGAAGAGGAAAGGTTCGGCTCAGCGAAAAAAGAAAAAAAGAACTCTGCCCTCGACCTGAGCCCACCTCTCTCCCTACACCGGTTGTCAAAATGTATAAAGTTTATAAACAGAGACAGACGGGGTCAAAAGGTGCAAGGTGGGAGGTCAAAACGAAAGGAAAGGGAGATTGAGGACCCCCAAATCTCACAGTGACAGATACCAGTTGCCGCTGAGCACCAACTGCTAGCAGTGGTGCTACAAGAACAGCAAACCTCTTGGAAAAATCTACATAAATAAGAAAGAGCCACACTCCATTTATTCTGATCTCACCTTTTGCATTCGCTTCTGTTCTGGAATGAGAGATACATTGACAGGCACCACGCTGAGGCGAAAGAATGGAAAGAGTGGAATACCTGCTCGTGGAATGTACACACAGGGAAGGAACATTATGATGTAAATGGTAGTTATTGTAGAGTTAAAAACCCCACTTTTACAAATGATCGCAGCTGGGCCTTGGGGAGGGAGGGATGCATCCTGAACCTAAGTGCTCTTCAGTGACACTATCCCTGCTTTTTGTCTGCTACATCAAAGAGCTGCAGTTGAAGAACACACATTTCCATTGCTGCACACTAAGTACTTTGCCTGTCAGTGGAAGTTCCATACCGTACGCGACAGAAACCATGACAGCTGCAGAGCTTCATGAAAATGAACGATCGTGTGTGCACGTATGCTTTATGACATTATTCCAGGCACCAAGCCCCTCTCAGAAAGAGAAAGAAAGAAGAAAGAAGGTACTTGGTACTGATCCCCGCAAGGAAATTAATTCTCTGCATTCTTACCCATCCTCAATGAGGAGCAGTGGGCAGCCAACACATGCACATGCATGCAAACACACACACACACACACACACACACACACACACACACACACACACACAGCGCTCGGGGACCAACTACAGATCTTCCACCTTGCCTTGGTCAGGGACAACGGCAGGAGTGATTGACCTAACATACACATTTTGTTGGTGGGAGAAACAGGAGCACCCCTGGAGGAAACCCACGCAGACACAGGGAGAACATGCAAAGAACCTGGTAAGGAAGGATCTATCTGCGAAACAGGCAACACGGCGGGTATTTCATTAAAACTCTGCTTCATCACACGTTTCATTTGATTACCTTGATGACATTCGGCTACGGTTATGCTTTACAAGTGTATGGCATTAGCCATTGCCTTTTATTTAGACCAATGTGTCATTTCTACCCAAGCTTCACTTGTAGCCAAACGATTCTCATTAGGTTAGCAGCACTCCTTTTAATTTTCACTAACATGGTGATAGCACTTCTTTTGATCGGGAACAATGAAATTGCCATCACTTGCAATTTATAAGGCAAATAATTAGAAAGCTGCACTCTCAACGGATGCAAATTAGCAAAGACGGTCCTCTTAAATTCCTGTGACTTTCCAGCCACTCAACATTCGCTGACCCACGAGAACCTCACATAACTTATTTTCCTATTGCTTCACAGGATTCCTCACAAATGTGAAATAATCCAGGAGATGCAGGTATGTGTTTAATGTCTAGTTTACATTTACCATCCAGCAAACACTAAATAACCCTTTTGTCTACAAATAGGATAGCGGATAGTTATTCTGTGACCGAGAGGATTAAGAGACAAGCTCAGGGACAGTCTTATCTCACCTGGCAGTGATAAATCAGACAAGGACACACAGCACTGCTCACGGACACAGACTCTGAGCGAGGCATTTGGACAGAAAAGCCACACACAGTCTCTTCAACAGACTTGTTTGTTTTAAACCTGCGTTCAGGGTTTACCCTATGCTCTGCTCTGCCTGCCCTTGGGAATAATGGCCAATAGCCATAGTGTCCAAGGTTGTTTGGAACGGACACGCTGGTCACCTTGAGCTCTTCTACTGTGATATTTGCCAGACAACACGAGACAAAAATCAGTCTGCTGAAGACTTGGCTCGAGAATATCCGGAGGCCAAGCTGCATACTTGTTTTGAGATATAAACACAATCTCAACATCATCAAACTCACAGAGGGGAAGCAGAGAATGCTGCACTTACAGGGTCACGAAGGCACATTCATATGCACATATTTACATTAAAACACAACACTTTACAATAACACTGTGCAAAGAAGACCAGCAAACTTTTCACTTTGGTTTAAACAACAAAATGGGTGAATTTGAATGTCTGAAAAGTCATGGTTGTGATGAATAAATGTTCAAAATGAATGCATTTCAGAAACATGAGGACAGATATAATAACGTCTGGGTTTTTGGAGGACATAGATGGTTTTTAGTGGCTCAGCCTCATAGCAGGAATCCCAGGCAAGATGAAAGAAAACCCATATTTCCTAATATAATTCAATGTTGAAAGCACTGCAGCAGACCTCTAGACAGGAATCAGACAGAAAATTTTAACATTGAACAATTAGGTTTTATTTGGTATTGAAACTCTCGTACTGTTTCTCTTTTTAGAAATCAGCTAAATTTGACCACTCTGACGATACAAAAAAGACAATCCTTTCAAAATTGAATTTCTTGCAAACCATCCCCAAGCAATTAGAAATTATTGATCTGCAGAACTGCACCACTGTTCATTACAAAGAGCTTTAGCCTAAATGACTGCCTGATGATGTGCACATTTCAGGCAGAGAATAAACTGACAGGAATCAGTCAGTTGAAGGTGAACACAATTATAGTAGTGAAGGTTTATTAAATGTCATTAAGGGACACTGATACCGCCCATTAAAGATCAGGAATACACAACACTGTGATCCATAATGAAGGAAGATTTGTTATATGATAATCAGAGAGCGTTCATCTTAGTTTGGTCGGACGTGAAGGAGTTCTTTCAACTTACTATGTGATCTATACTTTCCGGGCGTATGAACACTTTCCCCTTGAGAGGAAGTCCTGGCCAAGATGACCTCCGGAGCATGAAACATCAATGGATCAGGTGCAGGCCAACTGTTCTATTGAAGATGGGAAGCTGAAATGAATACAACCGACATCAAAGAAACCGTTGGTAGAAGAGCGAAAAAAGGAGGACATTTATTACTGTTGACATCAATCAATAATAACCTAGGAAATGGATTCACATTCTGCTGGGCGCAACTGGTGCCAGAGGAGAACGTCAGTTGATCTTAACTCTGCCATGGAGACTTGAAGAGCATGAATTAAAACTTGCATTGTGCAGAAACTCTGCAGTGGCGGGGATGAAAGCCAGCTGTCAGGCCACAGTGGCAACGGAGTGCTTCACCACTGAGGACAGTGTCTGTTTGCCAACAGCAAATAACTGCCTCTGGCCCATTTAGGACCATCTCTTTTTCTATTCTGCAAACAAAGAACTCTGCTACTGAGATGACACGAGGTCTCCTCCGTGGATACCACTACACCGCCTGATCAAATACTGAGATGTATGTGGAACGAGCCCAAAGCCAACACAGTAAAGAGCTCCGAACTAACCAGAGTACACAAGCACACCATACTGCCAGGCCAGCAGAGCGCCGTTTTTAAGAGTCTCCTCTGTTTTGGCTCATTTCTTATTCCAGCATCTGCTTTAAATTAAAATGTGCTCACTTGTGAAGGAATTAAGTTTACAAGAAAAACAAACCCAAATGAATACCTTGATTTAGACCTTACGCTTTGTACAGTAAACTCTATAGACCAGCTTAAAAACGATATCATACGGCAGGACAGAAATATTAATATTAGTTGTTAACGAGTTAGTGCAGTGAAAGGGCAGGGACATAGTAAATGGTGAGAAAAAATAAACATTCCACGAAGATCAACATAGACAGAACCACTCCTTAAAGTCTGACTGGGTCAGAACAGGAGTAGGCTCGTCAGTTTTTGAAACACTGAGGCCTTTGGACAAAGGAAAGCAAATATTCTAGTGGGAGAGAATGGCATAAACTGGCACGATGCCATATTGGCTGCCAGCAGGAAAAAAGTAGGGAATTTTTAAAAAAGTATGGGCAGTGGAGACTCACTTAAGTGTAATATCTCTGCTGGCATGAGCCCAAATAACAAAATGCAGGCACATGCATCTATAAACACGCAAAAAAAACAAAAAAACACACATGTAATTGCACAGATGCCACACACACACTTATGGCCACGCACATTTCCCACACACACACACACACACACACACACACACACACACATTCTATGACAACATGGTAATAGCAAGAGTTGCCAGCTGTCAGAGATCTTTGAGAGAACAGAACACCACCTGTCCCCTTATCTTCTCTATACGAGCCAAAAGAATCTGGCTGTCCAACTGGAGTCACCTTCTTCTACTTTAATCCCACCATGAATGGCAGCTTGTTTGCTATTTTCCCTTCCACAATTTATCCCTGTTGCTGTTCCTTCCTATCTTACCTTTTCTGCGTTTGATCTCAGAGCAGCAGATTGCACGTAGTTGAGTATTTGAAACCGCATCAAGGCTTTTTCTGATGAGACGCTATAATAAATGTTTTACCTGGAGAGGATGAGGATTTGATTGGAATCAACGTGGACAGTGTTGCCATATGTTGCCTCAGTTGTAGCCAGAGAAGTATTTGGCCATCAGGTTGGTGTCAGACAGGGTCAACATCTTTTGACTCAGTGTTTACATTATCTCCCTCTTTTGCCTCTCTCCTCTCTGTATGTTTCTTTCAACTTTGCATCACACTGAAAGGGTCCAACCTCAGCTAAACCCTGTTTCGTTCCGTGTGTACACCACACCATTTGATACCCCCACATATACAGCACTAGTGAAGCTAAAACAAGACGTAATCAACTTCCCAACAGTTCAAGTGTTGGTTAAGAGTTCAAAGTGAATGTCTGCGTTACTTGAAATTATAAAGGCGGAGGAGAATTCAGTCAGGGGTCGAAAGACACCCAAACAATTTCCTTTAGTGTCCAGGTAACCATGCCACAGTCTGAGAATGTGTATGTGATTGCAGTCCTAATGGACCAGTGTTCCCAGTGCATTAGCGCTGCACATACACATAGAGTACACACACCTTCCTGCTCACACTGAACACACATGCATGGGAGCACTTAGGCCTGGGAAAGACGAGTGGAAGAAGTGAGTGATGGTCAAGCCAGCTGTCTGGGAGTTATGATCTGAACACTGGAGAGCAGGCTGATGTAGCACTAACAGATGGGGTCACCACTGGATAGCACTGCTAAAATTAACCCAACAGCTTAGAGTGAATAAAGCTGGGCCTCAGGGCAGCGAGCCGGCATCCCACAGGACTGAGCGGGGAGCTGTGCAGGGGAGTACCAGGTTGGCAGGGACCCGACCGCAGCTGAGCACAAGTTTCAGATAATCAGCAGAGTCCTCCCTGTCTCATAACCGTCACTTTAACTCCTCAGAGGGGGGAAGTGAATTTACATGGCACCTTGGGTAATGTGATTAAATCCTGGCAACATGCTGAGCGATGATTAACTTATTCTCTCCCCTCTCCGTGCCCTTCCATGCTGCTTCTCGCATCTCTGTCAGGCAATCAATAAGCTATTATAGCTCGGAACAGTGGGGCAAATTAACTTACGGTTCCACCTGCAGAGTCGGCACTCTTCGCTAATCCCACCGGCGGGGTAAAACAAGGCGCAAAGGCCACGAGCAGGGATCGTCCGCTACCACACCCTGACACTGTCAAGACACTAAAGAAATCAAAGAGTGTTCTAAGGTCAAAAAAGGATGATGAGATAAAACACCAACTTCTAGGGGCTGGATTATTTTGATTACTACTCAAGAAGTCAATGTTTGTACATGCATATACTCTGAGTATGTGTGTTCATCAATCTGTATTTTACTGCAGGAGACAAGGAGAAATCAAAACAACAAATGCCTGATCCCATCCAATAATACTTTTAATAGAGGATCATAATTCTGTGCCATAATTTGATATGCATTGTGATATGATCTTGATAAGATTTTTCCGTCCAAGCCTTATTCTCAGAGATTGCTCAAGACCGGTTGCCTACTCACAAAACATAGAAAAACATAAAACCTCACTTGGATGATTAAGGTTGCCAAACGGGTTGTCGACTTGCTTAAAGTGCACAACACAACTTTGAAGTTTCTGCCCGGGTTGTGCTCTGTCGCCATGAATAAGATGGGAGAAGTTAGCTCTGGCGTGGTGCCAAGTCAGATTATCCCTTGCATTTGCAACTTTGCTGAAATAATTGATTATGGTGTAATTAGAATCGATGAGCTTTTAAATCTACTTGTCATTTTGGATTCTGATAGCCCTGAGTGTGAATGCATGAGATCTGTAAGACCGGGTCTGTAAAAGGAGATACTGATTAAAAGAATTTGGGGGGAAAACAAACCCAGCTGGACATTTTTAACTTCTAAGCTATTTTTGGGGCAACAAAGAGGGACTCGCTATATCATGTACTACTGAAGGACTTCCTATCCTATCCGTTGGATTATACCTAATTACCTAAAAGGAGTTGTGGCAACAATGACAGAGTAGAATCTGATACCAGCACAAAGCAGAGAGGGGGGCGTGCAGACAAGAGAATAGAAATGTCACCCTCAAGCCTAACAGCAGCACTGTGGTCATACAATACTGGGCCTCTCTGATTCACATGTCAACTATTTCAAAATTACCCACAGCAACAGTGACTTGTGTTTGAATTCTGAATGGATCTCCTCTACTTCTCTCCTTTTACACATGACGTCCCCCTGTCTGTCTTTTATCCAATCCTTGGCAGTATATGGTTACACGGAGATCCTTTTGTGTCCTTGCCACACCCTGTTTAGAAAGGTCACGTCGAGACAAAGAGGAGGTGAGGGTCTATCTGCTCCATTCACTGCTCAGTCGAGCTGCCGTTCTCCTTATGGTCCTAATTAGGCTATTGTATATGTTTACATACACTTCAATGAGAATGATTATGTTCTCCGCACATGTAGTTAAGCCCGAGGTGTGTAAACAACATGCTCAATGTTAATATGGTGGGGCAGATGTTTAGACAAGTCAAACAGAACCTCGCCGATATGATCTGCATACTTTTAGTCATGTAAAGCGTTACTTTGTTGCCTTCCCCATTCAGACATTACTTATTATATCTTTGCTAGATCCCAATACATCAGTCCTTTGGTGCTAGAGTCAATTGCAACAATCGTAACGTGAGCCTTAGCACTAACCATTTGAGCTTAGCCTGAATTGGAAGCATTACAGAAAGGTCAGAACAACAGAAGGCTTGCATAAGAACTACACTGTGACAATGAGCAAGACTTAGAACAGGTCTATTTTAGGGCACACTCTTGGGTCCATGACACCACAAGGAGAAACTCATTTTCTCCCAATTGTTGCTGTAATGATAAGATTAGCCGCCACGGCAACCAAGGACAATTAGATGACAATGGAATGCCATGATGTATCGTCCCCTTGGCATTTGTCAGTGACTGATGGCAGGGTTTTGACTATCCACAGTCAGCAGAGGCAGACTGCATTTCATTTGCACTCAGATAGCGCAGGGCAGATCCTTATCAGTGTTTGGTTCTACTGCTTAGCTCACCAGCTCTTCCTGCCTGTCACGCTCCAGACACAGCAACATGCTACAACTGCGATACTATTTCACATGTCTTTCTGCCCCTGCTCACCCCATTTCAAACACACTCCGTTTTTCCTGCCTTGCTCGTTTCCTCTCTCGCTCTCTCTCTCTAAAATGATACCGCAAGCACAAAGCAGTGAGAAAGGGGTTGAGATCGGAATAGAGGAGTGAAGGAGTGAGAGAGAAGTGGGAAAGAAGAGAGCATGTAGGAAGGGCAGATCTATCAGATAAAGGTTGAGATAACCTGGGTCTGACACACTCTTTCCTGTCTTATCAGCAACAGGAGACGCGGTTTGCCTGCCTTTGGCTACTGTTGGGAAACCAATGCTCTGCCTGGCAACATCACGCCACCCCTTCAAATCTACATAACACATAAAATACCGTCCAGCATCTTTACGGATCTCCCAGATAGAACCGACGTGTGACTGCACAGGGCTGGAGGTTACAGAGGGGGTGAGAAACTATCAATAGGCGGTGAACTGGCGATCCATCTTCAGGGAAACAGTGGAGAGTCAGCTCACCAAAATGTGGTGTGGAAGTCCCTAAAGTTCCAGTCTCCACCCCCGCCTTAATCTTGTCTAACTGTCTCGGATCGAGTAGCCTGATAGAAGGTTTCAAGAGAGGGTTTAAAGAGGAGAGCATGTCCAGAGAGCAGAATGACTCATCATGTGACAAGACAGCAGACTGCAGCCATGTTCTCATGCACCCACAAACACACACACGGAGGCCGAGTCTGAGGTCGAGAGAAGATTACACCTCACAACAAGAGTAATACCCAGGCCTCCACAGAAGAAGAGGAGATTAGAGTCTGCAGCATACACTCATCTGGTTCTCACACACATTTGACACACTACTTACCACCAAGAGCATTTATCACGTATGGAGTACTGCCAAGGACACGCCTAAAATAATATGGAAAATCATGAGGAACACACACACACACACACACACACACATACTGAGAGGAAGGAAGAGGACGGGGGTGCAGGTACTCTGTTATCAGTGCTCTTCCTGAGTGGTAGTACAGAACCACTGGACTCAAGAGCCCACATACTGTATCTTATCAGCCTTAGGCCAGTGCTTCATGATGTTAATATCATACCACTCTATCCTTGGACCAAGCACCCATCCTACCCATGATCCTGTTCTGTACTATAGCCACAGGCAAGGATTACTTAGTGATGAATAAGCAGTCACCATGGCTTCAACACACAGGAGCTCAGGGAAATACCCAGGCACTGAAGCAGAAAACTGTGCAGTATCTCTGCTTTTTCCACAGATATCTGGGTAATGTCACAGGCTGCAACTTCAACTGGAAAAAAAAAAACCGAACGCACTTAAAGTGGACCCTGTGAGTCAGCAGACAAGCTACTTTTTTACAGGAATGGACACTGAGTGGGAACTTGACAGCGGCACGGTGTGTCCCCGTTTGGCTCATCTAATGCATTTCATCTCCATTTTTACAGAGAGACTCCAAACAGTCAGGTATCTGTCACATGAAAGGTGAACAATGTCCCATTTTAAGGGCGATCCACTCAACGTGTTTATTATTTTATGGTGCCCTTTCCATCTAAATTCCACCGGAGATGATCTGATAAGGTGGATGGGGAGGAGAAGGCGCACTATGATACAGCGTGAACACGGAATCGCATGCAGTTACTCTTTGCTCTGTTATGCAATTTGGCTTTTCCTGTTCTCAATGTCTCACGCTGTGTTCCATTTGGACTTCATCCTCTGCTTTCTTTGGGATGAAGTGGAAAAAAAAAAGATAGCAAAAGAGGATGACAGGGGCTCTGTTGTACCGCTGGAAGGCATGTCTCTGTCTTCTCCGGCCCACGAGGCTGTCAGAGACGGGTGGAGCATGGAGTGATTGATGGGCTCCTTTACTGATGTCTGTACACCTTCCCCTTAGCTCACATACGGACTCCTTCACACAACGCTCATTGTTCACTCGACCAGAGTGTGCACACAATGCCAGATTGACAGAATCAAACACATACACAGGCACACAATAACTCACTCTCCGAGCAAGGAATATCCTGCCTCTCCATATAGCGCCATATCAACGCATTTGTGGGGGGGAGGGGCGCGTGCATGGGTGATTCTTTATGTGTTTGTGATCATGCGTGAAAAAATCCTCCCAACATCAGTGTGACATTTGACACATTCTGGCATGATGGACTAGGACAGTGGCAGTCACTGTAGCACAGCATGCTGTCACAGCAGGGAGTGTGACAACTGCATTTAGGATCATTTACCGCCACCGATATCTGAGACGATTTATCATCTATAATCACTGCTAATTTTTGTAATGGCATCCTTATCGCACAAAACCTCCGCTCCTAGTGGCACACGAGCGTGGACCGAATACAGCCGATCAATACGTCAGGTTTAATTACATGGAATTCAATGATTTATGACAACACTCTGAAGAGCCCATACTCAGTATACCTGATAAAAAACTCTCTCCCTCTCTGCAGGTACAGATTAACAGAGAACTATCTGAAAAGTCTGTATTGTCCATATCTTCCCCACAGGGGGTTTCACAAGGGTTCCAGTGCTGGAAGGGGATGTAATTAGACAGTAGCAAATTGTTTCCTTTGCAATTTCGCGATTAGCAGCAATAGCCTCAAACTACAGCTCACACCCAATTCAGAATAAGTGAAACATGTAAAATGGAAAAGAAATGTCATGTAAAGAATGTACAAGACTTGTTTACGGCCAACTCAAAGCATGGACCACTTTTTATACTGCCAAGAAAGTTTGCAGCAAGACGGGGGCAACACACACACACACACACACACACACACACACATTCAACACATGCACAGGCCTTTACGGCTGTGGAAAGGGTCTGCATTCCAGCGTAAAACAGATTGGATTGGAGGCCAGTGAGAGTCAGTGGTCTGGAGCCCAAGCCTCAGCTGCGTGTTGACTCATGAAGCAGACCTTGGCTGTGCCGTTAGCACCAATTTGCTCTGAGCCTCCCTGAGACAAATAACTGCCACAGTGCTGCAACACACTCTTCCTCCAGTCCCCTGGCAACTCGCCAACACGTTCAACGCCTCTTATGCTGAGGTTTTGCCGTCCCAATTTTCTCTTTTTATGCTCGAGCCGTCTCAGCCGTTCCTCTTCTCACTTGTTTATTTTTCTCTGTTTCTGTTCCTCTCACTCACCTTCTTTATCTCTTCCTTTTCTCTCCACCTCGTGGTCTTATTTTATGTGAATATTTGTTTAAGCTGACAAAGTGAAAGAAAACTGTGAGACAGCCGAACCGTGTGTGCGAGAACTAAATGAAATTCCAAAAGAAAAAAAAAGACAAGGAAAGACAAACACTTTAAAATGATTCCGTCACTAGCTAGTAGAAGAAGACCCTTTCATTTCATTTCATCAGTAAGCAGAAGTGGTGAAGAATAAAGGAAAGATGTGAGACGCAGCAGGAAAGTCACAAAAAGAAGACGGGAATATGTGTCATCTGCTCTAGAGGAGAATCTGCTCTGCGTGTCAAAGGGTTTGATTTAAGGAGGGGGTTTTTGCTGAAGGGGACATAAAGACGCCATGTCTCTGAGAGTCAGCAGATGTACTACAAGGGATTTCCTGAGAGGGAGACAGCCGAGTGATCAGATCAGTAGGAGGTGACCGTGCTGCCTTTAGACTGGCGCATGCCAGCCAACTGTCCCCCGCTCTGCAGATGACCCTTAGGCATGGCCCCTAGACCGTTAGGATGAACCCTGTCTCCCTAAACACATCCAGCGCCCTGACCTTCCCCCACCACACTGCTTCTGGCTGTAGATGGTGACAGATTTGACAGAAGCATCGGGATCTCAGATCATATTGCCTAAATAGAGTTATTTGCAGTGGACTATATTCAAGTTGCTTCTGTTATTAGTGGCTACAAAGCAAACTGGGCCTCTGCAGAGAGGAGTCTGTGTGTGGATGTGAGGCGTGCAGCCAACGCTGTGCGGTCAGTACAGTGCACTCTGCCAGGCCACTAGACAGCAGGCCCCGGGGTTATCGCCTGCTCAAGTGGAGCAGTGTGCCATCGTTTACCTCACTTTATAATCTTGCCGTCCAGAAAAAGAGAAACAAGCTATTCATAGAGCCTCTAAGGGCCCCATGCAAAGCGCCGGCTGAGAGGAGACTTCTCTTACACATCACAGACCAGAGACTGTACACCAAACGTGTACAGTTAGCAACTCCTAAATGTCCTTTCATGGAATAGAGAAGCCAGCTTAATGTGGGAAATAATGATGATACATTCCATTTTACAGGCTTCTGTCATTGATTTCATTCCTTAAATCTCCTGATTTTGAGGTCAATAAAAACAAAAAAAATAAATCTTGTATATTTTGTATTCCGAATATTAAGGTACAGTCAGAAAATGTGGAGGAAAGAGGATGAAAATAATAACGCCTTGTTTTTCCTGACACGAAATGCTGATCTGATATGCCGATATACTACGTCTACGAATCTGTTACAAGAGGAACATGTTACTGGAAGTAGATGTGTTAGGGTGTAAGAAGAATATATGGTTTAGAATGTATACGTGTAAACCAACTTACACTTAATATTCTCACAAATGACATCTCTGTGCATAAAGGAAGTTAATTATTTGACGTCTACATCTCGAATACAAAGGAAACAATAACATAAGAGGGAACGAATCCTATCTTAGGCTTGTTTGAATACATAAGGCAAACATGATTCACAGTATACGCATTAACCCAGGCTTTGGGTTAAGAGGCTGCGATAGAGAGACTGTGAACTGTACTGTACGTGTGGTTAATGATAAACCAAACAAACTGGGTTAGCTCTCCTAGCCTGACAAAACAGGACTTGTTGAAACTTGGATTATGTTAACAATTGCTGGTGGGTAGGAAAAAGTGTAAACGCCAGCCTCTTAGAATAATATCTCCAAAAAGTTGTGTTTTTAGCTTTAAAAGTGAAAATGTTACAGGGTGGGAGGGCTCGGCAGAGCAAACATTACTAAAACCTCAACTTCCTTTTCTGCAGATTCTTTGGAAATGAAATTCTTGGAGGTTGTCTTAACTCCGATCAACACACCGTCTGCAATGCTTCATTGTTAAGCGTACACTGTAGGTATGTGGAGCAGCTTTAAGAAACACATAAAATCCTACACGGTTGGAACTTTCTCGCACATTTATGGTTTGTAGCTTCTTTAACCAGAACTTAAATGAGGCCTTGTCAAAAATTATCAGTGCCTCCCTGCTTTTTCTGTTCTAGGGCCCTTTTTTTCCAGCAGGGTTCCATCCTGGTTGCTCCGAAAATATAATTATATGTAGTTAAGCATGAGATGCAGAGAGAGGAGTGAGGGACACCATCCATGAGGAAGAAAGAGAAAGGGGGAGAGAGAGAGAGAGAGAGAGAGAGGGCTGGAGAGTAGTGGCTTGTCATTATGGGTCTGTTTGAACCTTATACAAAATAAGCAGCCTAGTTTTGAGATTGAGCCAATGGGTCTATGGCTCTACTCTACTCCTCGCAGATTGCGCCAAGTGTCTTGTTTTTCTTTTGAAAAAGAAACAAAAAACCCACCCCTGAAATAAACACTATATATCATCTACGAGAGAAAAATATTTTAGATTTATAACCTTTGGAAACTTGTTTTAGATGCCAAAGATGTGGGTTTGTTGACAAGTTAATATATTTCATTTAGTTCAAACTGCTTGAGTAAGTTTATTAAAAAGGGAGAAAGTGGTTTTGTGTGGCTAAGCTTGTCTTGTATTCGATCTCAAAGCAACTATGAGGAAAAGACACATCCTGACCAGCTCTGTGCACCAGATTGCTGCAGTCAAATTCATCTGTGATCTCCCACGCTGATTTTCCAAAGCAAAGTTTGCGAAACAAACCATAAAATCCAGCGTGCCAAGAAGACTATAATGGTCTTTGATTCTTCTTCTTCCGGCTTTATATTTCAAGAAAGCAATGCAAATAAAATGGCATCCACACATTCACAGTGGGCCACTTTGTCTCATCTCTTTACTCCAGAGATTTCCCTTTCAAACGAGATCCTGTTCATACAGCTTCAAGCAGAAAAGCAATGCGAGCAGCCCAGCTGATCAACACTTCATATCCAAGACCACCACCCTTTGAAAGGCCAGGGGTCTATATACACACACACATACACACACACAGGCACACTTTCTTTCCCCATCTTGATTAGATTACAGTGAGCGGGATGGTGACAGCCTCAGGCCATGCTGGAGGAGTGGTTGATATCTGAGCTCTCCTCCATTGCCTTCATTCTCAGCCAGTCAAGAGCGAGAAGAGATAAAATATCTGAGGAGCTGACCTCACTGGCCAAAGGAGCCTTTCAAGAATCATGGGAACAAATTTGTCAACGCAGCTCACCGCTCACAAAAGGGCGAAATGGTTGAGCAGGAGCATTCAGTTTTTTTCTAAATCGAAGACCAACAAACTGCCTGAAACACTCGGCTCTTAAATCTCACGCTCGTTGCCCACAGATGCTGAAATCCACTCCGATAAGCAAGTCTGCTGCGTTGTCAGTGTAACAGCCAATAAAGGTTCTGCAAAGTGCTCCATTAAAAGATGACTAAAGTCAGAAACAATGATCATGCTCAGTATCTTCCTGACCAAAAGCAGAAACAGGGTCAAAACAAAAAGGCTTTGTTCCCATTCTAGCTCCTGACCACCTACTAAGTTCTCTTTAGAGGAGCGCTCACCCTGGAATGATCAGGCCATTTCACCCCCAAGGCTCTCCAGGCCTGTGGAGACCACTGGGCCAAACACATCCTGCCCATCTCCTGAGAGATTATCCAACTCAGTGAGCACGTTGAGGATGGAAACACCCCAGCAAACTGGAGCCTGCTATTCAGCTGCAGCTCAACTCAAACTCATCCATTCACACTCGCACCGGAGGCCAAAACAGAAAGGAGCTGACTGAACACATGCTGCACTTACTGGCTACTTCCAGCGAAGCATTGTGGCTCACCGCCTCTCCCAGGTAGTTGCGTGCTACACAGACGTACGAGCCCTCGTCTGGTTTGCTGCGTCGTCCGTGGACGATGCGTAGGAAGAAGAGGGAGCCGCTGGGCAGCAGCATGCGCTGGGAACGGGGATTGTCCCGGTCTGTTTCCACCCTTTCCCCATCCTTGTACCACTCTACTGTCGGTGAGGGCCGCCCCTCTGCCTTACAGTTGAGAGTGGCCGGCTCCCCTTTAGATACGATCAGATCAGACGGGTGCTCCACAATCCGGGGTGGAGTGTCCTCTTGGCGTAGACGGGATCCTAAAAGGAATGAAGAAAATAAGTGAAGTTTAACCAAAAGATGGCAAAGATTTAGATAAAATGTTAGATGGTTGATGAGTATTGAGAAACGTATTTCTTCACAACCTTGACTCAGCTGACAAAGGCCAATATGTCCTAATTACATGCACTTGTAAGTGTGTTTGTCCTTAATGGGATTTAAGTGAAAAATGTGATTGAGCCATACACGTGCAGAATAGGATTAAATGACGTGTTGAATAATCTCAGAACAAGGCAAGTCTGCCCATACATCCAGAGGCACACTCCGATAAAGATATAATCTAGATCTGGTGCAAATCAATTCCAACAGCATTAGGGTGTATATATAATGTTTGAAAATTAGATTTCATAGCATTTTCACAGAACAGCGTTGAACTGCATCTGAACATACCGCATATCTGCTGGATGCCATTTATTTTGTCTTCGTTCTATGCTGTCACACTTGGGCTTTTACTGTGCTTACATTTGTACTTGGATTCTTATCACACTTTTGCTTCTTACAATAAGTGACCAGCACCAGGGACGCCTTACTCAGAATGTTGAGATGAGTAAATAATTGATTAACTGACAGATGAAATCCAATGCTTTACAGTCTAAGTCTACCCCCCCCCGCCCACTGTATACAGATAAATGCCAGTCTGTCAGTGAAGTCACCCTTTAATTACAGTAACATGTCCTTAGCAAGGATCCAACTATGCATTCATTCATTCACAATCAGTCATTTCCAAGATTAGAGACCAGAAAAGAAGAAATAGTAGTCAGCAGTAAACAGGGTTATAAAATAAATTAAAGGTAAAGCGGACCAAGAGATAAAAGAACAAGATTTGCCATATAGTTGAGTGCCAAAGACAGAGTACGTAATAGTAGTGCCAACAGCAATGGCAGTGGGGTTACCAGCTTAATTCTATAGAAGGGCATTACTTTTGCTCTCAGACCAGTCAGCTGTGGCTATCAAACCTGCTTCACATGTAAATTAGCTTCCTCTTGTTAATTTCTGTAGCCTGGAATTTGATGACCACGAATGCAGTGTGTGTGTGTGTGTGTGTGTGTGTGTGTGTGTGTGTGTGTGTGTGTGTTCCCAACTTGCCGCATCTCCCAGCTTATGCCTTTGGAGCCCATTCAGCCAATTAAAGAGAGCTGGTTCTAATTGGAGGCACGGGCCTGCAATTAATTTACCCAGCATACCATGGACTTGCCACACTGCCTCTTTCCTTTGCCCTCCGCCCATCCCCCCACATTACCCTGGAAATCTGGTGCTGAGAGAGCATCTTCCTGCGGTCGCCATGCATTTTAGACGAAGTCAGCATAATTAGTGACAGCTCCGTAGAAAGATTAATCTCCTCGACACAAATATGTAGTATGGTCAATGAAATATAATTAATCCAATACTCCGGTGTGCGACTTTGTGGCCATCAGTTTAAGATGCTTCCATAAGATTTCTAGCCTTTTTTATTACATGCTAGGGTTATTGGTATTGTGTTTTTAAAAACTGACTGATCGTGATAAAATCAACTCAGGTAACCGCTAAAAATGTAAAAATTGATTAAGTAAAAATTTATTTAGTGTAACACTGGCCGTGCCTTTATACCGACCGGTCTTACAGTTTTCCATACACAGAATTAATATGGACAGCCCAAAACTGAATTTGCAGAAAAAGATTTAATTTGTGTTTATTGCATCAGTCTTTCAAAGTGTAACTGAAGGTGCTGACTCACTGCAACGTATTAATTCAAAACAGACTTCTGGTGATCAATGCTTTTTTGCAATCTCCACCCGATACCCCTCCTCTGAGTCAACGGCCACAGATAAATTCTCAGCCTGTGGGAAATACTGCTTACACATCTTATGCAAACACTGTGTTTTCCCTTGGCTGTAGGCATCTTCTTTAGGCCATTTTTTTTTATTGTGAAGGCCAACAGTACCACTACTGTACATCCACTTAGTTCATAATGTTGCTAAATCTTCTAAAAAGCATTCATTTACTGACGACTGAAGTGTTTGGTTGATACGGCAAAACAATATATTCAGATATGCTTATTCACTGAAAATGGTGGAATTTCACAGATGTATGCTATGCATATTATCTATCTTATTATCTTATTACACTCTGTGCCAGGACAGCAAACATCTACTCTTGTTAGAGTAGATGTTTACATTCTCTGTCATCAGGAACAGCCGGTATTTCTGATCATTTATTTGAAATACATATTTTGGATTTCATGGCCTTGTGTAACACAATATTTAGTTCAGTTATTGTTTTTTTAAATAAAATAACTAAAATACATTCACTCGTTCACCTCTTTACAATAGCTGTAAGATGTGCGTTGTTCAAATGTTTTTGCAAGTTTATCAATTGACAATCTCCTAGCTAAATGTTTCTGGCACCACATGTAACATCGCAAAGCAAACTTCAGAGACGACGTCAAGAATAAAGCAGGAATAATTTGGTTGATTTTGTTTTATGCAACAGTTTGCAAGAACTGTCAATGGACATTTCATTTAAATTCAAAAAATGATATCACTGGGCAACACAACACAGCTAGCGAGCCAGCAGCGATGGTGTATTCCAAAGAGCTCAGAACTGATACATTTCGCACTTTCTACTTGTAAAAGAGCTATGGTGCAGAAGTGGAAGTCAGACATCCTACTGGGAAACTCATCATCAAACTCAACTTCAGCAAGAATCAGTTTCACAGACCACAGACAACATGGTGGGTGAATTTAAATAACTGAATAAATATGAAATAAAAACACAGATAGAGTCAACATCTCATTAAAAAAAAAAAAAAACCAGAGCAGAATTAATATTACGTTTTATATTTTATGTTCTCATTAAAATTATTTTTGAAATTTTGAAATAGTTATCATTACACATTTATTTTCTGTACTTTATTTTCATACATTTCAAACAGACGTATTTTGTATTAGACTATATTTTCATGTATTTCTGCCCATCTGGTCTGTCTTGCACAGTAAGAATAGCTGGCGCGACAAATATCTATCAGATAAAAGCACTTCTGAAAAAGAATGAGAAAGCAGCATATAAAGCCTTTAGCCAAAATTAATTGCTTTGCTATTGAATAGTGAATAAAGTTTATTAAAAATACATATCTATGATTCCTGGCGATTGGAGCTGTGTGAACCACTACTTGGCTAATTAACCCCATTTGTAACCTTCTCCCATCACAGGCTTTTGAAGCTCCAGACCGTACGCTAACGAGTCCCAATCTGTTGGCTGGGCAGTTCGTTGGGGCAAAAAAGCTGAGCTAACACTCCTCAGTATTCTGGCACACGCAAACCCATTACAAGCACAGCTTCACCAGACAACACAGGATAATATGTTTTATTAAAGAGGACTTTGAAGAGCTCCGCTGCTAGCCGCTATCTGCTCCACACGTTCCTAGCCTGATTTAGCTCGCTGCTCTTTAATTTGGATTGGTCTGAAGTTTGGTGTTTTATGGGGGAACCATTAACTATTCAGATGTGGCCCACTGTGAGGACAGCTGAGCAGCAGGGTGCACTGGGTTTGATCAGTGGATGTTTACTGTAGATTATTACACTGAATCTGCATAATTAAGAGGCAGCCTGAGAATAGACTGTACAACAAGATGGGCTACCGTATTCGGTAATTCACATCAAACAAATGTTCGGAGAGCGAGTGTGTGTTAATGTCAAACTCTGAGTGAGTAGGTGCAACCATGTATCACTTACGAAATTCTATTATCCTTTCCACGGTCCTGATTAAATGCGGCATGTGTGTGTATAATTGTGTGTGAGTATTGCTGATTCCCACAGACACTGTAGTGACCCCACTTACTTCAGCTTCATTACAGCTCACCACAGAGAGAGGAAGGACACAGGTGGTAGAAGGGATTACCCTACAGGTACATGCTTTCAGAAGACACTCATCCCTCCTTACAGCGCACGCGGAAGACTGTACTAGAGCCACGCTGTTAAACTTTCTTCACTTTGATTCTTCCAGCTTTAATTCAAAGAGCCGCCTTGCCTTTACCCCTGCTCTTTTCAGCCGCCCTCTCGTATTTTCTAGGCCTCTCTACCCTCCTCTACCCCCCTTTGCCTTCCAGACAGAGAATGAGAGATGAGCCAAGGCAATACAAAGCATCACCAAAGGGATGCTGGGACTTCTACTGCGAGGATCTGATCGATTGGTGCCTGAGGCAAGAATCCTCTTCTGTCTTAACCGTCACACTTTCTGAAGTATTCGCTCTCTTTTTACCTCATTTATTCAGAAATACACACACACACACACACATATGCTAAGTTAAGCTAAGCTTGAGGGAGACTCTGCTTGTTGCAGACGTAATTAAAAAAACAAAAAAAAACAATTCTCAGTGCATTTCTCTCACAGCTAAAGCAATGAACACTAATGAACATCAGAACTAGAGGGAGAGAGAGCCCAACAGCCACCACTAGGGCCCAGACCCAGACAATGACCCTCATACTTACACATCTGTATTCAGGATTCATGGAGACCTTTGGGTTATTTCCCCAATCCTTCTTACCCCAATCATTGATATACTATGATCATGATTTGTGATGGTTTAAGGAGTGAAGGTCATTTGGCTCTGCTTGGTCTCACTAGACAGACATTGTATATTAACATTTTCTCTACCAGCTCTGTATTGATTGATCTATACCTTCAGGCTAAACTTGCTTTTCACCATGCAACGTGGGTTGATGTACAGAATCTGTATTCAGGTTCCTTCGATCAGAAAAGGAAATGCTTTGTGCAGAGACCTTTTTTTTAGGCATTCTGCTTTACTGTGATAGTTACAGTAGAGAGACAGACAGGAAGGACAGGGGTGAGAGACAGGGGATGACATGCGGCAAAGCGCACAGACCGGAATCAAACCCGTGCTGCTGTGATAAGTGGTAGGCGCTCCAGCCAGTGAGCCGCGGGGGACCTCCCAGCACAAAGACTTTTTATGTAAATGCATTAAGTTATATCATTAATGTGGGCAGCACACCGTACTGGATTTCACTGGGCAAACCTATTAATTATAATATCTCATTCTAAGATACTTTAGTTACAAGCAATACAGACCCATATGAAAAAAGCAAAAGCAATATAAACAAAAACATTGAACATTGAAACAGATTAAAAGAGTTGAATTGAAAATAAAACTAGGCTAAGTGCTGAGACTGAGCAGCCTGAGGACAGGAGAGAGGTAGATAGAGTGAACTCAGTCAGAGCCGGGGTCTTTACTTAACACTGCACTGTACAATTAAAAACTCACATAACTACAGGCAACATTGTGCCAACTCCATTTATATTCCTAATTACTCCAAGATAAATTAATCCATGCATTAGAAATTGGAAAAAAAGTAGAGTTTAGCAGACAAAGATGGAAAGAAACAGGAAAGCAGGTGTGCAAAGAGAGAAAAAAAACTCATCTGGCTAAAGTAATAAGTTCAGGTCCACTGACTGCCCTAACTTCAAATGGAAATCAGCCTCAGTCTCTCCAAACTCTTTTTCACGGCCACTATCTTGGCAGCGTGTGAGGAAGAGGAAGGAAGCCAGGAACCTGTCCATTAGGCCAAGGAACTCACATGGGACAAGGACAGTAAGGCAATTTAGATCTGTTGTCACTTTGGTCCCCTGGGGCAGAGAGGCAGGATGATGTGTCTACTTCCTTGAATGATAAAACAACTTCACAATGATGGGTGATTGGAACCAAACGACGGCCGCGTGTGATTGTACGTCCATTCATGTGGTAAATGTATTATGAATGATACTGCAGTTTAATTCCCCTCATAAAGACACTCAAGTACGCCAAATAGTTGAAGGGCTGAGTGGCATTGCAGGAACCGGAGCCAGATCATCGCACACCATATCAGATGACCAACTGAGCATTTGCGCAGATATGGAATATGGGTTTGCGATAAGGCAAGCCAAGCACAGTAGGGCACTCCCTATCTACAGGCCCATTAATCTGTGATTAGGGGACTTAAGAGGGATTTATGGCGGAGATATGAGCAGAGGGTGTGTCCCTTGGGGTAGCCAGGCGGAGACTGGAGCCACGCCTGTTTGGGCCGGGGCCAACCAATAAAATGACTCATAGAGAAAGAAATGGCACTCTTTTCTGTTTAATTAGAAAAGATAAGAGACAGAGGGGCAGAGATAAGACAGAGGGACAGAACGAGAGAGAGAGAGTGAGAGGGAGAAAGGGCAGGTGCCGTACTCCTGCTGATCAGGTGACACAAACGGCAAAGGGAAACAGAATCTCATGCCATTTCCAAATCAGCATCATCCCACCCTGGAATGCACTGCATGAAGGACTCTGCCAGTTGCATCAGAACAGACCTGTTTTTAACGTTACACAAGGCTATCATTTACACTCCTAAGAGGCAGGATTAGAGCTCCATGTGCGAGTGTGTATGGGGACACAGAGGTGGGGGTGAAGGAGGGGGATGACGGATATCTTTATGGCCTCTTTCTTTCCTCATCTCTTTGTCTCCGTTTACCAAACAGACTGGTGCGCGGTTACCTCTCTGATACTAAAGCAGCACTTGAGAACCGATATCAGCTTCCGGGGGAAAAAAAACAAAAACTGTACCACCGCCAAATAAATGTTTTTTTATTAACCAGAGTACGTCTGAAACGCACAACATAATGGTTGATACCCAACACCGGAGTGCAATGCAATGTAAACGTGACACACACAGCCACTAAAAAGTGTGGTTTATGAGACTGTAATTATAATGTTGTGATGGAAACTTAAGTCTACGCGTTCGAGGATGATTACAATGCACCTATTGATATTTGAGTAAAACTACATCTTCAGCATCTTAAGCTGACAAGGGGTGTCCCTGCGGATCCCAGCTTCTCCATTATTTATTAGGCAACTCATTCATTAATTTTTAAACACAATATGATATAACACAGGAAATTAACCGATGATTTTGAGCTTACCTAATAACCACAAAACATACTCCGCTCTTATATCGGTTTTGGGGCGTAATGCATTGTTGTTGCATCATATTATTACCATTGCCTTAGCATCTGAACATGCTGGAGACCATTTATCACAAACAATAGAGAGGTGACACGTATGCTGACAGTACAATAAACAAGCAACACTCTTTCCCTTGTTTCAGACTGCAGGGCACCAGTATAGACACTGCGGCTCTGGCATAATCACTATCAGTCATCAGGAAAAGACCCAGTGGAGCTCTCAAGGAGTGGAGAATCAGCCCCAGCTCCTGACGCTGTCAGCTGGGAAACACATCCCTGTTTCTCCCCTGGTGATCAAGGCCAGGCAGGGAGTGAGACAGCCTGCCAGAGTGCTCCTTAGGGAGGCTGGGGCCCATCCTGCTCTGGGGCCCCCATTTGGAGCAAAGACAATGTGGGCAGTATTTGTACTTCTGCTGCAGGCTTTTCCCCAAACGGAGCCGCTGCATTTGGATGACACCAGACATGATAGTAGGCATGATAGCAAAGCAGTGATGCTTATAAAACGTCTCGTAAATCAGCAAAATTTCTGTCTGTCACTACTATGTCTGCGTTTTCTGCACAACTGTGGATGAACAGGAACATCACATGGAAGAATGGCTGACAACAATATTTGTTACAATTTAAGTAATTTTTGCATTGTGTCAGCAACATAAAAACTACATAAACTATACCATAACAAGTTTTCATCAGAAACCCAAGGGACCCAATTGTGGATGAATTCTAGCTCCTCCTAATGCCAAGCTTCTCTGCTGAATGTCATCAGGCACAAATAAAAGCTGTCAAGGGTTGCAGAAGGCCACAAGGGCAGAATTCATTCCTGTGGGATAAATACTGTTCCTATGCTTTATTATATCCATTTGCAGAGACAAGGAGGAAATCTGTAGTGGAAGGAGTGGGAAGCTTGTTAAGAAGCTGTCTGTCAAATTGGCTCTGTAGCCCGGGCAGATGGGCTGAAAAGAGCAGATGAAATGTAAGAAAAGCTTCAGTCTTTCTGTATCAGGGTATGGTCTGTTTGTGCAAGTCTACTATCTATCTATCAATCTATTTGCTATGTATCTCTGGGTCTGAATTCAATAGCTCACCCCCAGACTGTCTCGGCTGACCTTGTGTATTTACTGCAAGAGGAAAAACTAGTTTCAGATTCTAGAGAAAAAGCTCCAAGTTGGTCATAGAGGATATCATTCTATCAGCATGGCCCTCTCTAAGGAAGCTACGGCATGCAGCACAATCAAGATTTGGACATTGGGTGGGATTACAACAAAAAAAAAGGGGCACTAGGGGGCAATTACTTCTTGCTTTTTTGTTTTCCAGCACTGCCAGTTTTTAATGAGGTTTGACCAGTGCGATCTCAGTGATAGATCAAAGCAGCGAGGAACAGCAGGATAGGAGAAGCAGAGGTAATTGAATATACTGGTGCATTTATTTCCCAACGGGGGACACGGAGAGTCTCACTATTGAAAAAATCCTCAAGAGATTAATGAAATTTTGTTTTAGCATACAATTTGTATAATGTTTAAAAAAAACAAATATGTAGTCTATAAGAGAAATACACTGAATAGTAGATGGGTACACAGTTTATTGTGTACTGGTTGCAGAGAAATGATGACAGCACAGCACTGGAGGCTAATGTGAATAAATCAGTACACTTGTAATTTAATCTCTGCTGTCTCTTCGGCTTTGCGTCCACACAAATGCGATACAGAATCTGTGGTGGTCTGCTCTTCCCAAGGTCACTCCCTGGACTTGCTGCAGTATTTCTTCTCCCCTGACCGGCCCTGAGGGGACTGTGATGGCAGGGAAATGAGGGAAGTACGGGAGGGGCTGTGGAACAGCAAGGAGAAAGCATGACCAGCACACTTAGCTGGCACGGCCCAGTCACGGAGAGTATGGCATCTGGGCTCAGTGCCAAGAAAAAGAACAACTCTGAAGAGATGCCAAAGTGAATCGGAGCAGGCACGGCCAAAAAGCACCTAATGCTTTCTAAATGTTATTTAGTTGATGGCAGTGGCTGATACTAGCCTACTGTTGTGGCCGTGTTATGTTACAGTCTCCGAGAGCACAGCAGATGACCTTAACTGCTTATGTAAGATATTCTAAATGTTCAGCCAAACGCATTCTAAAGCAAATCTCGGACAGCTGGGTGTTGAAAGAGAATTTCAGCTACAGCATTCAGTCAAGGGTTTGAATGAAGGACCTTGGAACATTTCCTTTTGGTGCCCTTTAGGTGAAAAGGGTAAGCACAGATCACATAGCAAGAGTGACAATGTGTGCAGGCCTGTGTACGTGAGGGCGTGCATGCAAAGATGTATGGTGCAGAGGTTCAAATACTGCGGCTTTGGATACGAGGTGTTATTAAAGTGAAACGTGGCTCCCAGAGGCACACTGTAAGTTAAGACTCAGTGGACCAGTTCCTCTTGTGGCAGAGTCCCAGACACACCAGTGTGGCTGTGCTGAGTGGGGCATGGCTAGAGTCCAGCCAGATGGAACACAAATCGCCCCCAAACTCTTCAAAACCTGGCCTGGGAAAATTAAAATGGGATGTAAGGCATGCCATGGGATGCACAGTAAATATTTGGTCAAAATTAATGAAGGGGCAAAGTCTGCCAAGAAGCCTTTTCAAGACATCCACAGAGGGGAGCCTGTGCCCAGTCTGGCATTTAAAAGAAATTTCCTTCTGTAAAAGACGGCTCACTGGCCTGTCTGCTCTCCAGCACCCACTTACCACGTCTTCCCCTCAAAACACACATAATTGTCCAGGTACATAGTGTATCAAAGCAACACTCTCCTCCTTCCAGGCTTTGACTGAGAATGACATATCAAAAATGTCTCCCACTTCCAGTGCCCATCTGTCACTTTTCTCCATCTGACAGCAAAAACACTGTCAGATATTTCACCATTTATCTCTGGTTTCCTCAGAGATAGGAGGAGGAGGAGGAGGAGCACAGATGTGTGCAAAATCACAGTGATGACAAACACCAGAGAGGAAATATTTGTATCACCAGTGGCCTCTCTCAATTTTGGAATGAAGTGGAAAGAAGAACCTTGTACACGTCTCATCCCTTTTCCACTGATATTTCATTTTCCAGACAAATATCTTCAGAAGTAATCAACACTAAGGCGGTATGGAAATGAGAAGGGGATGGTTGATTAGATGATATTAGAGGAACTTGCTGCATGTATGATCAATATTTGAGAACCACTGTCACTAAATTTTGTTAAGTAAAGACTTTCAACTCTTCTCGAACATGAAAAAGGCTTTGGTGGAATCTGTTTTGCTGGAGATGATTACATCCACATGAAAAAAATAAAAATAGAGAAGCTTCACTCACTCACTCACTCACTCTGGTGTATCAAGTCAGGGGGAGATCGTTTCGAAACAGACAATCACCCAGAACATTTATGTTTACCTTTACTCTGAAACTTTGATTATACAACCATACAGGCAATAAATTGGATTTTTCAAAAGTCACGCATACACCTTGACGCGGATGAAATTGGCATATATATTTGCAATTCTCCCAAAAGTAAAAGCCACTGCATTTTTAAGATTCATAGAATAAAGTGAACACGTAAAATAGCAGAATTTCTAAAATCTCTCCATCTTTCCATCCTTCCTGTGCACACATCAATACATCACAAAAGCAAATCAGAGGGAGGTTTTGGAAGATAATGCCTTTTGGATGCAGCTATCTTGATTGGGTGGGAGTAGAGGCAGGAGAAGGCCAATACATTTGGGCCCAAAGACAGAAAAAGAAGAAGAGGATGATGAGATGGAATGAACACTTGCTGTTTGATGTTAATATATAAGAATGCTAAGAGTCCAGTAAATCAGCACAGACATTCTTCAATATCTTGTAAGTCAAAAGGGTGAGATTACTGGAGCTAAATGTAAGTCAGGAAATAGAGGAGAGGCTCTAAAAACGAAAGCACACTTTTCATAGTTTGAGCTGAGGAGCTTGCGATTAAGACTTGGTGACAGATGCAAATCCAAACCGAAAAGCAATCTTACGCTTAAAGGCTGAAGAACCTCTCTCCATGCCTGCAACTAGAATTCTTATTCAATTAGCGCTTTCATTGCACACACAAGAGAGGGAGCGTAGGAGGAAAGAGTACGGGAGAGACAGACAGAGACACATCACAGAGAAGAGAGGATTGTACAATTGAAAGAGACTTGAATGGTGACAGGGTGGAGTGATAAACAGCCCTGCGACTCTTTCAAAGCAGGATTGAAAAGTACAGCAAGAAGCTCTTTGAAGAGGTGAAAATCCGGGGGCTTTCTTTATAAGTCAAATGTATCACTCCCGTTCAAAGGCTCGCGCTGTCTGCTCTTTTTACAGATAGCGTCACCAAACTCAAACATGTGCGGTGCAAAACAAAGACAGAAAAACTAACATTTGGGATTATCATGTTCATTTCAGCGGTGAAATCAGATTTGTGGAAAATGTTACCAATTTGCTGAAATGCGGGTAAGCCTTCTGATAGATAAGGATTAGCACTAATCTCCTAACTCGCTCGGTCACTCAAAGTGTGTTTACATGTTGGAAATTCACCCGGTTATTTGAAGCCTCCTCACCATGGTTACGGCTGAATGGTGAGAGCGCCTCCAAAAGCAGTCATACAATAGTGAATTTCAAGGTCACCTCCTCGTCAATTATGTTTTCCAGCGCTTACTCTTAAATGGAACTTTTATCATTGTCTTTTGTATGACAGATTAAGCCCTCGGGAACTCATGAATAAAGTTGCTGATGCAGCCCTGGATGAAGATGATGGTGATGGTGATTCTAACACGAGTCTCCTAATGCAGCTGTTTTGCTGCAAGGATGCATCAGAATTGAACAAAATAACGTTTGAAATTTTGCAAGAACATCACTGTGCTCACAACCTGAGAAGGAGAAGGTTCTGTCACCAGTGGGAATCAGGACTAACCGTGGTATAGATAGCTAAGAGGGGGGAGAAACTCAGGACATTAATCAACTAATTAGCAGTCTCTCTTTTAACTGCTAATTTAATCTATTCCTCTCCATCTCTTTAATGGTATTTTCCCCTGTCAGTTATCACCAAAGAGAGGTTTAGCATTTCAAAAGTGTATCCAGGCCTTGCAATGAGGGGGTAATAGAATGGTCACTGAAGCTGGGAGGAGGTCTTAGCTCAGGGAGTGAGAAAATAAAGAAGGATACTGAGGGAAAGCTGTCCTCAATGCCATCTCTTGGTCTCCCCAGTGGAGAAAATGAAAGGGAGGGAGGTCTGAGCCTTTTTAAAATGCACAAGGCAAAGCACCCCATGGTAGCATAGCTGTTCCACCACTGCAAACCCAGGCCCAGGGCGAGCCTTCTGGGAGTTCCTGAGCATGCAGAATTTAGATACACCAGGGACGTTGGACGCCCTCCGCCAAACCAAACCCGCAGCAGTGAAGCTTTGTACGAGCTTTAATACCTCTAAAATTCAACCTCACCTCTCCCCAGATGTCCACCTTCTAAAGAATATAAATAAATAAATAAAAAACTCCAC